>JASDQU011246831.1:14481-32175 GCA_032191745.1 Picea mariana | reverse complement strand
TTATTGACAAAAGTGCTTCAAATAAACAATGTTAATTTCTCATCAATTATTCAAGGTTTGAGTTGGCAATGTTCTCTACTGCCAGTCATTGTTCTAGTTCCATAGAATACATTGACTTCCATATGATGATATTGTGAAAGTTCGTTCCTCCAGGTGTCGTCCCAGGTGTCGTCCATCTTCTACAGAGAGTTTGTAAATGTTTCCTCCAACATCTTAGCACGATTTGGCTAACACTATATATGGAATAAAACAACTCTCGGTATTATAATATGTTTTTTTTTTGAGAAAATGTGTTGCTCTTACAAACCAGTGAAGTATTATTCTTACCACATAGATGCATGACCGTATATTTCACCCACATTAGGTGCCTGTTTGATTTATGTGAATCTAGTCGTTCCTTTGTATAATGCTTTTGATATGGGTATTATTTATCTTGCTGTGTTAATTCAACAGTTGTTTTGGGATAACAGGTAGCAAAAACAAGTTCCCATTGGTTTTCAAGGGAATTCTAATAGCATTAGCATTGCTACTTGTAGTGGGAGAAATTACGCAAGTTCGAGCCCCAGGTATGTTTATCCATTAGGCCAAGAACAGAAGCTGAGAAGGGCTTGTCACGTTTCGTTATTACAATCTCATGCATGCTAAAGAAGGATTAACGGAAAATCTAGGAGCAACCTTTGATGTAGCAATAGAGATTGCAGCAACATTACAAGAGTCTAATTCACATGAAAAAAGAAAAGGGAGATGAAGTTGAGGATGACACTGGATTTTGGATATGGCTCAGGTAATTTCACTCATAAATTGAAAATTATGGGCATGCTTATGGTTTTTTGACTTATCAATTGACAATTCTTCGTATGTGGATGAAGCATAACACTTGCATGTTCAACAATAGAAAGAAAAGTACAAAGCATGAAATTACAAAGCCGAATATCAATTTTCTCAGTCAACAAAATAATTTACCAATTTCAACAAAGAGAGGGTTTTCAAGTAACCAAGAACCCCTGAAACATTCGACAGATTCCAATAAATAGATTGGTGGTCATTGCAACCGACAGTTCTACGACTATGCCTGATTTGATATGCGATCATGTTCCATGATATGAATGGTGGAAGATGCCCCAACGATTTCCAATGTAGATCATGTGAGGGCTGTTGAGATTGAATGACAGGTTTTAGTGTGCCTAGAAAGGGATTATTCAAGGTTGTTATATCTGCATATAAAAGACCCACCATTTTAGATTTCATTTTGATTTTTTTTATTCATTGAGTTTATCTGTTATTGTTATTTGTTTAGAGTTTTGACTTCATTGTAAAGAAGGATGGATCATATGAAGTGATATTGATGAAGGTCCATCATTTATAGGATGTTGAATCTGGGATTTTATATGACTAATAATGTTTGTGGGCATCTATGATTCATGTATGTTTGTCGGTTATCCTTCCAAAGATAATGTTCATAGCAATAATAATGTGCAGAGGGCAAGGCCGGTGAGGATAGAATTCATGTAGTTATGTCGGAGGAACACGCTTGGTCCTTTGTGGGGATATATAAGGCTTCAATGGTCTTGATGCCCCTGAGTTTCTAATGGGTAAACTCTATAAGGCTACATATGATGAGCTTCAATGGATCCTTCAAGATTAGGTTATCAGAAACCTAATCGCCCACATGCTCAATCCCAAAAACAGAATCCTAATGGATTCGAAGCGAGATCAAGCGATTGTTTCCCAAATGTCAAGCCCAAAAACACAATCGCAACCCTAACAACATAATCATGGGCATCTGGATTCAACATATGAATTCATAAAAAATATGCCAACTCAAAACCAAATTCGATGCCTGATCTCGCCACGAAGATATCTGATTCCTCTTGCTTCTGGCAGAGTAAAATATGTGTGCACGTAATTATAATTTCATTCTCATTAGTTTAAGATAATATTAAATCTATCTTTAATATTCTTTCCACATCTTGACATTACGTGTTTGAATTATGCCGCTACTCCGCAACCCCAATCCCTATTTAAATATCTCCATCCAGACAAATCTATGGATAAATACAAGAAGCAATGGAAACATGAATTGGAATTTAGGCAGAGAAAGCCCTCGGACGATGGCATAAGAACAAAGATGAAGAGGGAAAAGGAAAAAAAGGACAACAACGACAGTAGTGGAAAAATCTCAAACTCCTCATCATCCTCTTTACACAAACAACCACAACCCCATCGACGAGGAGGAGGATTCAAAGGCCAACCACCCCGATCGAGATTCGTTCTTCAGACTGATCATAAACTATACAAAACCTCCGTCAGAGGCCCCAACTTATAGGCTCGACGATCGGTGAACTAAAAAGAAGTTGGTTAATTGGTGTTTGGCCTACTTTATGTTTAACGAGTATCTCACTTGTGGGATGCTACTGGGAATACCGTGGTTTTTGCAGGATTTGAACCATAACCGACATGGAATTAAGGATAAATTGAAGCCTAAGTCCTCTTATGTTGATCATGATAAAGATGGAAGCAGAAGAGAGAAAGAGACATTGTATCATACGCTCACAAAATCTCTCTGAGTCGGAGATGTCCACCTCCCCGACATTGTGAATCCTTCTCAGCTGGCGGCCTAACTTGGATTATACTAATAAATATCCATACATCTTTCCCCCCTCCCAAACAAACGCATTGTGTTATGTACATATTGCAAGGGTTGTGTTTTCCTATTTGAATCTCAAGTAGATGATGATAACGGTGGTGTAGTTTTTCATTAAAGTCATGTTTGGTTCCCCATGTTGCAGGTTTCCATTGGAAAAATCTGACTATACAGACGTCATAGAAAAGGATAAGGGAAAACGTAGGTTTCCAGTAGAACGATCCGACTGTAGAGACTTCATGGATAAGGATAAGGGAAATGAAATCCCAACGACAAACATATATCAAAGAACTTTTCAGAAGCAGTTGAGAGAGTGTACTGCATGATTTTTTGTTGATTGAGTTGTGTAGTCAAAGCGGGGATTGGATCCCCAGACTTATCTAGAAAGCCAGTGTGTTAGGGGACTTTATCCTGGAAGGTATGCCATTTAGGGTTTGGTTGTATCTTCTTTTTATATTATGTAATTAATTGTGATGTAAAACAATTGATATGTCATCACCTCTTTGATTTTTCAAATTTATTTGGAAAATATTAGGAATATTTGAATTTTTAATTTTAGCAAGAGGATTTATATTATAAAAAGATTGTGAAATAAATTTTTTTACTAAAAATTAGAAGGATATTATACCAAAGGAAAAAAAAAAAAATCTACATTTCTCTTAAAAATTTCAAAAATGATTGACTATAACATCTCTTTGTTAAAGTTTTTCTTATTTACATAAGAGATTGAATCTCTTTATGTAAATAGTGGGCCTAATTGTTAAGAATATGTATTTCTTCCCAAGAGGTGATAAATTCAAATCCAGAGAGAGGTAGCATATGTATACCTTAGTAGACTTTACCAATGAAATAGCTGAATGAAAAAGGTCTCATACACCAATTTGATATCTTGACTTGACCTTAACCTTAAAAATAAATTATTATTATTATTATATTAGATCAAAACTCTTCATATTAATTTCTTAAATATATGAATAAATTTTCAAGAATTAGTTACAAATAGTTCTTTACAAATAAAAACACCAAAACCATACATAATTAAACTGAATTTCAAATATTGCTCTATAACCCGGATTGGATTTCGAGGATTCATCCAACTCCACCCGCACCATAACGGATAGACACCCATACATCTCCCTGCTATTAAACATCAAGTAAACCATCTAAGTCACAAAATAAAATGGTAATGAAGGAGGAGCCACATAAGTCAAATAATACTTCCTAGGATGATAGACGAGGCCGAACGGTCTGCGGGGACTTGCAAGCTTGTGACATCCCCTCCTCGGGTCTTCTGCAAATTAGCCGACAAACGAAAGACCTTCTGCAAACCAATAAAAATAAGGAGAGAAATAGTCCTATTATCAGGACTAAAAGGTCGAGCTTCTTCGTGAACCAATTACATAAACCAAATCTCGACTACCTGATAATTACTATACAAAACCCAATTCACTTACAGCTGAATTTTTAAGCAGGAAACGCTTCAAGTGAATTTTCAACATTATATCAACCCTCTAAATTCAACGACAAACATGTCATTACACGAATCATGGCCATCCTAGAATAATCGAATCATAGGTAAATACCTGAAATACACCCCAGATTGCTGGAGGAGTCAATTAATTTGAATCCTTTAAACACCCGAAGTCTCAATATTAGGTTCCATGAAAACACAATAGCAATTATGGAAAACGATTCAAAAATAAATCAATAAATATTCAATTGGGCAAAAAGAAAACAGAAACCAAAAACGCAGGCAGATCAAACTGCGCCACCGATGGAAACGAAACATGATAGCATGTCCATGTCCATAAACAGAATCAACAAATTTCATGCATCTGTATATAAAATCCCATCCTCAGTCTTAATTGCAGCCAAAGTTTGAGATAGTTGAAGGAAAACACTGTAGAAAATTACAAAAAGTTCTGAAGTATACAATATAAATATTCAGAGGGTGGCAGAAAAGAAAAAATCTTAAAATAGGGGAAGAGAGAACCGATGGAAATAAAAACGTACAGCCTCAGTAGTCTGCAATGAAAATAATCAACAGAGACTACTATCTTAGAACTACGTGCAAGAGTTGGACATGTAAAATAAACCCTAATCTTTAAACAACTTTGATCGGCCTGTAAACAAATGTAAGATGCGCATAATTAAAATGAAACATGTGCGACCATGTTTTCGTGGAGGTATTAGATAACTGATTCGCAGAGAGAACAAGAAGTAGAGCTATTGTGGTTAGAAACCCTTCTCCCCAGCAGCATACAGGAGGGCATCCCGTCCTATTGTAGAGGAATGACGGGAGACGAGAAATGAGTGTGATTTCGAAGAATGTATAGCTCGGCAATTTATAGTCATTTTGACACATTTGGAGCAGCTTCATTCTCGGGTAATCCAGATTTGTGCAGGCCTCCGCTGCTTCAGAGGAACTGTGTGGAACATGCTTTACAAGAGGGAAACTACGACGCGCACACTGTATATTGGTGGGAATCGTGGAAAACGGGAATAGGATTTGGATGTGGAATTGGGTTTGGAAGTGTGATCGGACTATTATCTCTGAGTAGGCGATTGAGGAAGAAATATTTTCAGACAACTGACAGGTTTATGAACTTTTGTAAGCATTCCATCCCGTTCACCCAACAATCCTAGAGATCCCAGCCATACCAGAAAGCAAGACCAACCTTAGCATACCTCCGAAGTTGGGAAGGGAAGGTCGAACAAATCCAAATCCATGGTATATAATGGTATATAGGTTGGAATTTTTATTTTTATTTTTTTTAAACTATAATGGGTTGCATTGTTATTACTCAYCTTCACCTTATTTTGGTGCTTTTTTTTAAATCCATATATTTCACAGATGTTATTTTTCATGTATAGTTACCTAACTCCTCTTAATGCTTTTTTTTAAATCCATATATTTCACAGATGTTATTTTTCATGTATAGTTACCTAACTCCTCTTAAGCTAAAAAAAAACAACAATAATCAAACCATTTTRATRACGAAAAGAGGTGAAAGGRTTTTTCCCTAAAAACAATCTTGGTTGACATTGATGAAGTGGTGCACTCTCTTGTGTTCAATGCTAAAAATCTACTCTCTATGCATGGAAATACCTTGCTCCAGATTGGAGCTAGCCAAAAGTACAATGGAAAACATTTTGGTTCTGAGCATACTCTAAGGTTTGGTCCACACTACCTGTGTTGTGGCTAAGGTTTTATATGTTTCTTAATGCTAAGGTTAAGAATCAAGATAGAAACTTCATGTATGTAGAAAATTGAAAGGATAAGGCATCTAATTTTGTCTTCATTATTTTATTCTTCTTTTATACTCTAAAATCAATGTTTTTCATGCAGAAACTTAAAAGGATAAGGAAACTAATTTTTTCTTCATCTTTCTACTCTTTTTTTATTCTCTAAAATCAATGTTTTTCATAAGTAGGTTATGTATGGTGGACTCTAAGTCCTTGGAACTGCTTATAAGTAGATAAATATGAGAGTGCAAGGAAGACAATGTGGAGTAGCCATGGTAACAATTATTCACTTTTTAAGTGGCTTCACTTATTGTTGTCCTTTCATTTATATTATTAGGTTTGCTCTTGGGTAGGTTTAGTGACATTTTTCCCAAAGGTTTAATATGTTTTTGGATGCTAAGGTTAAGAATCAAGATAGAAATTTCATGCATGTAGAAACTTGAAAGGATAAGGAAACTAATTTTGCTTCATGTTTCTATTCCTCTTTTATTCTCTAAAATCAATGCTTTTCATGTAGAAACTTGAAAGGATAAGGACACTATTTTTTTCTTCATCTTTCTATTATTCATTTATTCTCTAAGATCAATATTTTTCATAAGTAGGTTATGTATGGTGGAGTTTAAGTTCCTTGGAACTTCTTATATGCAGATACATATGATCGAAGACTCAAGAGTACAAGGAAGACAATGTTGAGTAGCCATGGTAATTATTCACTTATTTAGTGGCTTTATTTATTTTTGTCCTTTCATGTATTATTATGTTTTCTCTATGTCCTTTAATTTGTATTATTAGATTTGTTCTTGGGTCGGTTTAGTGACATTTCTCTCAAAGGTTTAATATGTTTCTGGATGTTAAGATTAAGAATCAAGATCTTCATGTATATGTAGAAACTTGAAAGGATAAGAAATATAATTTTTGCTTCATGTTCTTATTCTTATTTTATTCTCTAAAATCAATGCTTTTCATGTAAAATTTTGAAAGGATAAGACAACTAATTTTTTCTTCATCTTTTAATGATTCTTTTATTTTCTAAAATCAATGTTTTTCATGTGTATGTAAGACAAAAAGGTGAAATTATTAATAATGGATATTGTAATTATAATTTCAACTTTACATTTTGATTTTGCAATTTTGTGCTCAAAGTAGAATTGATATGTTATACACATACAAAATAAAAAATCAATTGATTCCTTTTAAGAATTATAATCTTTCGCCTTCATATTCACACTTAGTTATTGTGGTTCTTTTTTCATAAGGATGGCATGAAGCTAAGATGAAGAGTGACATGAAGTTAAGATAAAAAAGGAAAAATAAAAAATAAAAATTAATAATAAAATTTTAATCTTATATGTACAATACTATTATATTATTAAAAAAAATAAAAAATAAAAATAAAATTCAAAATAGATTTAATCACAAATAAAATATTAAAATGCACATAAAAATAAATAAATAATTTAAATAGATCTATATTGTTATAAATGATTTAATACATATATAAATAATTTAAGTTTATATATAAAATGTTTGAATTGATATAAAATACATATAAAAATAAATAAATAATTTAAATACATTTATAAATTATTTGACATAAATAAGAAATGGTAAATAAATGATTTAAATAATATATATAAATGATTTAAAGCACATATATAAAATGTTTGAATTGATATAATAAGTATGTTTTAAAACACAAATTTAATAACATGTACATTTTTTTTAATGTTTGCAATAATAAATTAAAATTATATAGAGGTTGTTTTTTATGTTTGCAATAATATATAATTATTATAAATAAATATATAATTATTAAAGATGATGACGATTAACGTTCACTAAGATCTAATTGGTCTATCGAACCTTAAGAGGGTAAGTGATTACTTGTGATTCTTTAGAATTTTGTTTCTGTACTCGAAAAGCATTAAGAGAAGCTTTCCAAGATCACCATACTTTTGTTGAGTTAAGAAGTTAGAAAGATTGGTAGTGTGATCAATATTTTGAAAATGAGATCTAAAATAAAATCTAATTTTTATTTTTTATTTTTTAAAAAAATAATTTAATTTACAACTAATTCTAAGATTTTCATAAATAAAAATAATTAAATAACATGTACATTTTTTTAATGTTTTCAATAATCAATTAAAATTATATAGAGGTTGTTTTTTATTTTTGCAATAATATATAATTATTATAAATAAATATATAATTATTGAAGATGATGATGATTAACGTCCACTAAGATCTAATTGGTTTGCTTTCCAAGATCACCATACTTTTGTTGAGTTAAGAGGTTAGAAAGATTGGTACTGTAATCAATATTTTGAAAATAAGATATAAGATAAATTCTAATTTTTATTTTTTATTTTTTAAAAAAATAATTTAATTTACAACTAATTCTAAGATTTTCATAAATAAAAATAATTATATATTATAAAAATGAAATTTGATAAATTAAAATAAGTAAATATTATAAAAGTGAAATATTTCTCATAAATTAAAATAATTAAATATTATAGAAATGAAATTCCATAAATTAAAATAAGTAAATATTTATTAAATATTATAAAAATGAAATTTCATAAATTAAAATAAGTTTTGTATGGCAGCTTAGTTTCAGTCCCGTTGAATTGGGAATAAATGTATAGGGAGTTGAATTCGGAATAAATGTACAAGGATGGGGAAAAAGTAGCATAAAGGAGATGTGTCAAGCAACATGAAGCACACTTGGCCTCTAAAGTCCTATTTAGTTTTGGAAACTATATAATCCATCTTGTTATGTTGGAAATTTCCTTTCTTACTAAGTAATTTGGCCTCTAAAGTTCCATTTAGTTTTTGAAACTATATTATCCATCTTACTATGTTGGAAATTTCAGTTCTTACTAAGTAATTTCTGTTCTTACTAAGTATAAATAATAATATGGTTATGCTAGTTATGCCTTTCGGAGTATACCTATTGGAGATTGGAGATGGGTACAATTAATCACCTTTTAATCTAAAATTCTAATATGATCGCTAACAATTAAAGACGCTGGTATATTCTTAGTTGTCCTCCCAAATCAATGAATGTTATTTACTCTTCATAATTTTCTTGTATTTTTGAATACATCAGTTAAAATGTTTACTTTTTAACATTTAACTAATTATATTAAGAAATTACTGTAACACCATATGATTGCCAGGATGATTAACTTTTTTACTCAACTGTCCATATGTTTCATTTTCCTCAGCCACACCTACCAAAACTTTTTATTTTCTACTTGAACGTGGAGCGTTTCATCCCCTGCAATGCTGTACAAGCTGAAGCTGCTCGGGTTCATGGCGCATAACTTTAAGACGAGCAAAAAATTACTGTTGTGACAGCCTGTGTATCCTTGACCTAATATAAAATTTGAAAGGTCAAAGCATATTTGCTGTGTATATTATGTTGACATGCATATTTGCTGAAAGGTCAAAGCATATTATTGTATTCAAAGCATATTTGCTGTGTATATTGATTTCGGCTCTATATGCTTTGAATTTGCTGCTACAGTTGACATGCTATGATCAAAGTGTTAACTGAAGCCGAAGGCGTAGAAAGTCATTCCTCTACCTATGCAGCCCAGGCACCCTGTCTGGTGGAAGAGTAATATGTTACATTATGTGGCACTGATTCTGCCACCTCTTGTTCGTACAATCAGAGCACGCTGGTCCCAACCCTACAATCCCATGAACACAACAATGCCTTCGTACAATCAGAGCATGCTGGTCCCAACCCTACAATCCCATGAACACAACAATGACGGTAATAGTAATGATCAAAGTTTGGATATATTTTGTTAGTTGTTTTTTTTTCATTGTTTTGAATTTAGGGTTACAGTTATGACTTTAAGGTTACAGTTAGGGTTTTTTTTCACTGTTTTGGCATTAGGGTTATATGTACAGTTTACAATTACGTTTTAAAGTTATAGGTAATATTTTCAAAATCTTACTTAAGGTATTATAGTCTTTCGCTTTTATCAGTCATAAATTATGTGACTGTGCTAGTATTATTTACTGTTGCACATATTATATTCTGGTGCATGAGTAGATGGTAGCGGTCAATGGTAATCAAACCAGCGATAGTAGCTGTAAGTGGTAATGAGATTCCATGACACTTGGGTATGGTAGCTGTCAAGGTGTCAGATGGTGGTAGTGGTGTTAAAGGATGTATTATCTGGTGGTAGTGGTGTTAGAGGATGTATGATCAATTGTACAGATTATACTTTATTGCATGACATAGCAGTAAGTGGTAGTGAGATCCCATGACACTCGTAATGAGATCCCGTGAAACTTGGGTGTGGTAGCCTCACATGCTTGTAGTGGGGATGTCTGATCAATTGTACATATTATAGTTGTAGTGGTGTTAAAGGATGCCTGATCAATTGTACATATTATAGCTGTAGTGGTGTTAAAGGATGTGTGATCAATTGTACAGATTATAGTTGTAGTGGTGTTAAAGGATGTCTGATCAATTGTAGATATTGTAGTTGTAGCAGTGTTAAAGGATGTCTGATCAATTGTACAGATTATGTTTTATTGCATGCATGACAAGTACGAAAGACAGATACCAATTGGATATGAATTAAATATGATGAGTGTGTATTTTTATGTGTTTTTATAAAAATTTAAAACATTTCCGTTCAAGAGTTCTTTAACCATCAATTTTCAAAAAATATAAGAAAAACTAATTTAATTAAAAAAAAAATTCTATAAAACTTTGTCAAATAATATAAATCATAACTGTTTTAATAAAAATAATAAATCATATAAAAATAATAAATCATATAAAAATAATAAATCATAACTGTTATGACCCACTTATGACAGATATAATAAACTGGGTTTACTTTCAATTTTTGTTCAGCTCTAGTAGTTAATTGCAAGTCTATAGTGTACGGCGCTAACATTTTTTAGCTTATATTTTCGTTCTAGATTATGAGAACTCAAATTTAAATTCACAAATAATATGCTTTTTAATTAGAGATCGAGATTTTTGTGCAGAAAAATCCAAGATGCAAATCGTCTGCTGCTTGGGTTTTGGGTTTTCATCCAACAATAATGGAAAATCATTCAAAGAAACTATATGGTAGATGTATGTTGGCATGGGCAGACTACAATATCAAAATCAAATGAGAAGGCGTTTCAGTATCAAGACAACAAGTAAAGCCTTCTACAAGTCCAATGGTATGGCGATGCAAATTGAAATTATGGTATATGGGTTGATGGAAGGACGTTAATCGGTTTCTAGCGGTTTATAGAGGGCTATCAATTTTAGAGGAGTACGCTTGTCGATGAAAATTTAGAGGGTTATTTTTTATGAAAATTAAACATGCAATGATGCCAAATATTGTCTGAACTGCATACAACTCTAACATAATCTTAGTGAAATGTAGCTTATTGCTTTCTTTTAGAGCTTCGGTTTGAAGATTCAGTAACCGATAGCAAATCAACTTGTTACAAAGAAAACTTCAGATGAGAAAATATGGAGAATACAATCTTTAGAGAGATTAATTGGCCTTCCTGCAGTTTTTGCGGATTTGCCCGCTAGTGCCAGTGAGGGGGCTGATATTACCCATCTTCACCATGGCAGCTGCAAAGTCTGTAAAGAAGCTGTTTTGATTGGTGCTGTAGGCAGTAACCTGAGAATCTGTAGAACCTCCATTAAACAGCTGCTGGTCGGAGTGGAGAAGTCCTTTCTGTACTTTCAGATTACTGTAATACTGGTTGTCAAATGTCGTAGGGGTGACCACATCTAAGGGGGAGAGAGTGTTGTCCCCACCAGCGCTTGGGCAGTTTGGCTTCACAGATGTAGCGAAGGCAGCGTTAATGTTGGATTCGTTGTAGATGCGAGTTCTGAAAAAGGCGCACCGCGATTGACCAATTGTATGAGCACCTGTAATAACCATAACAGCAGCTCGTGATAAGAGTTCAATTTAATTACATGAAAGTTAGATGGTTTATTAACATGATGGCTCCATGAGTAATAGTATACCTGAGAGTGCAACAAGGTCCTTGGTAGAAAGACCGTTACTTTGAAAAGATGAGATGAGTGTGCTGAGACTGGAAGCGGGAGACGGAATGTTGTTGTTTGCAGCGCTTAAACTCGCAGTCGGGGAGTCTCGCCTTCCCAGCATTACCGTCCATGTTGGGCCTTGAAGCTAACAAATTGCAATCACAAATAATTAGAGAGCATTGTTTAACTYGGCCAGTTCCTCTGAAATGAAATGATATATATTGTATTTATCATGAAAASCTAATTCAATGTAAGATGAACGGAKGATTACTTCAACAATAGAATCACGAGCAGCAATGGTGAGAATGTCTGCACACGACACGACTCCACTGCAGGCTGCCTCCACTTGTGTTTTAATAGTGTCTATTACGTCAAATCCTCTCGCAGAATTGGCGTTTGGGCCTGCAGTCTTTTCTCCGGTAAACGTCGCGTTGTCATCCAATAGAATMGAACCATCGCACCCCTGCAAGGGAACMGAATCCAAAATTCAACACGACGAGACGATCAAAGAAGAAATGATTAGTGACGAGTCATTATTATCAGCTAAATAAAACTGTTTCTTACATTGACAAAGCAATCGTGAAAGTGAAGGCGGACTAAGGACGCCCCCATTCTTTTCTCCTTAGCGACAGCTTGTTTCACTACTGTTTTCACTATCGACTGCACCCTCGGACACGATTTGGCATAAAACGTTGAGCTCAGCTGCCCATTCACAGCGTTTATATTAATGGAGCATAAAAGCACAGCCATTGCCCCAATGCACACTAGAGTCCTCATCATCATATTTAGAAGAATAGATTGAGCGCGTTTGACACAGAAGATAAGAACGAAATTGAATGGTGGGAAGGAGGATGTGTGCTGAGACTTGGAGGCGAGTGAGCTTCTTATAGAGGATCAAATCCAAGTTGAAGATGAAGAGGCTTTCGCTTCTCCTCCCCAGGCAGCCTTGGACAACGTGACAGCGTGTAGAATGTGTAATTTGCTGACTTGGACTTTTTTTGTGTCGGTGAAACAGAGAGGGTAGATCCATGGAACAGGTCCAATCTGTCCAAAATGTCAAATTTATGCGGCCCACCAGTATCTACCGACAAAAATCCATTATCTACTTCATATACTAGAATCAGGATATCATAAGTGAAAGACAGAATGTAATCCACGATCTCGCCATTCTCACTTTGTAGACCTAACACGCTTAACAATCTATAAACTTCAGACTTTTAATATTTTAGTTTTTTTGTCTTCATTTATTAAAAACTTCGATTTCATTACTAAACACCGCTTATACAGGATTTCGGTAGTAAAGTTCTGTGCATTTAATGCAATGAATAAAGAATTCTTAATTAGGATTAGGTTTTACTCTTTGACTGAGTCTTTGCGTCGCATCATATTGTTCAATCATGGAGGAGAGAGACGTCTTTTTTAACGCAACTATTAATTTATTGATTTTGTTTGACTTGCTGACTTGTTCCATAAAATCTAAAATAAACAGAACGTGAAAGCCCAAGGCCGATCTGTCTGATTCCTGTCACGTGCCCTCTTTGCAGACAAACTTGTTGTCTATTCCATCCACTATTGTCCAAATCGTGTGCAGCGAATAAAATCAAACGGACCACTCACATTCATACTAGCATACCCAGAAACGGGAAAGGGAACGTCGAAAAAAACCAATATATGTTTTTTTTATGTTGGTTTTTTTTGGCAATGTTTTTTTATGTTGGTTTTTTTTTGGCAATGCTAATTTTATTTCATTTGTATGTATTAGAGTTGGTGATTCCATCTTTGTTGAAATTTGCTATTAATAATGATTACAAAGATGAATTGAAGGTTTGAGAAACTAGTACACAATCGACATAAATGAGATGAATTCAATTTAAAATCTTAAAATCTTAAATTTTTTTACAATTTCAATTTTTTTTTTTAATTTATTATCGAAATTTGAGAGTTGATTCAATTTTTATTGAAATTTATTATCTAAATTGTGAATTGATTCATTTTTTTTTTAAATTTATTATCGAAATTGCGAGATGATAATGATTATAGAAATGAATTCAATATCTTTTAAATTCTTGCATTTAAATTATATAATTTATATATTTGATATATACAACTTTATTAAACTAAAATTATATAATTTATATATTTGATATATACAACTTTATTAAACTAAAACAATTTTATAAAAGAACTATTTTTTTTTGCACAAGTCCCATCTAGGTATTCATCTTAAATCATCAACGAAAAATTATATAAATCACAATTTAATTTATCCAGTACATGAGAGGACGAGGACCATGCTAGTCTGCCCAAATGTAGATAAATGTCATGGGAGTTTATGTTATAGGTAGTACCTGAAACACTTTTTCAATAGTTGTTAGAGGTTTAATCCCTCGATGATTTCACACTCCGCATTGTTCATGGGAATTCATCTGAGCTGTAGAGTGAATTATTTAGTACTATGTATGATCGCAAGTTACACAAGGGTTTCTATAAGCTATGCAAAAAAATATTGAGTATCTTAATTCCACACACTCGAATGTAAAAAAACTCATGCAAAACTCATTGAACAAGTTAAATCATTAAACTTATGAAAAAACTTGTGTTCTTATATCCAAAAACCTAAGCATAATTATTCATTTTATTGTGCAAATCTTAAAGTGTCCCTTTAAAACTCGTATTAATGCCATCTTGAGTATTTCCTTCCTTGGTTCTTTTTTCTGTACAAATCACTATATTAACAAATTTTACAAGTTCTGGGCTCGACTGTCTTGGTGATCATTCCATTACAACCAAAAGCCTTGAATGCAGGTCAAGTTTCACGCAAAATATCGAAAATGTATCAACACAACTACTTTTTGTTTACATATATAGTTTCAAATTTGTAATGCATAACTTCATTTTCCAGGCTCTACTGTCTTGAAGAGAATTTGGAGAGCATGGTAGGCAGGCTACTCATGTAATGTGGAATTTTCATGGGTTTAGACATAGATGGGATCTTGATAACAACAACATTTTAGGAATCCTTCAGATTCTTTCGGTTATCTTTCCAAGCCTTATGATAGGCTTCTTTCTAAAAAATGAATAAGCAAATGGAAAGAATTGTGAGTTCCAGAATAGTTGGTTCTCATGGAGGGACAATTCCAATAGGTTCAGTCTCAATAATAAGCATAACCTACCTACCAAGAAATAATTAATGTAATCGATTCATCGAACAGATTTAAAGTTGCTCTGAATGGTAATCAACCAAGGTGGAAAAATCATATTTGGCCCACTCGTAAATTTATCCTTTTCTTTAAATCTTGTTTCTTCTATAATTAAATTAGGCCCAAACCCTATAAAGTCATGGTGCTTGGGTGGTAGGATTTTCTTCGAAGGGATGGATAACAAACATAGACTGGATGGATCTAGCTTGACTGATGGTGGCATCTAGTATGGTAAGAAATAAAATATTAGAGACATATTTTGGGCTTGCAAGTTCACCAGATCACATTGGTCTTATACAAGGCAGTGGGTTCATGATATGTGAGCCTTAACTCTTTAATAAGATGGTGGGATGGATTTGGCATGTCCTCTTGATCACTACTCTATCATATTTGTGAAAAAGAGATGTAAAACTAATTGTGAGGGTTGTAAAAGGGATTTCAATAGAATGGATTTCCATGGTTTTTTACATGACTAAGCAACTCAAATTTGTGGTAAGCACCTTTTACAATACATTATCTCCTCTAATATGGGAGCCCTGTCAAATATGCTTTCCTTTCTCTGTGTGATAAGGAGGAAATTCAATGTTGTGATGGCTTGCACTTTGTACTTTGTATTGTTGTCATAATATAAGACAAAGACTTTTGCAAAAGAAAAGTGTTGAATGATTATATATTAGTAGTGATAATTCAAGAAAACAAGTCGGCAATCATAATGTCTACAACCTCCACATTCGGCAATGTAAAAAAAAATCAGACTTGTAAAACAACATGTCAACTAGTATTTTATGAGAATTGGAATGGGCTAACTCGGGAGCAATCTTCTCTCCCGAGTTACTTTTTCGGTAGGTTTTTCAGCGGTCTGCTTTTAAATTTTCGGCCAATCTAGAACTCTGATCGATTTTCTGAACATCTGGGTTGGTTTAAAATGGGGCATAACCCTTCGGGTGTAAGGTCTTTGTCCCCACAGAGCCTTATAAATCACAAGCTAAAATAAAGAATAAAGAAATTATATCCTGTACAATTTAATCATCAACTTATAATCATTTATTATTCAGCATAAATTAAATTATATGAACAACATGTAAATAAATTTAATTAATAACCACATAACACATCATATTCATGAAAAAACATACCTCTGTCTGATGCTATTTCTCCAATGTTCGTCTGTCCTTGCTACTGCTCTGCCCAAACTCTACCCAAAACTGAATCATTCCTCCCTGCCAGCTAGGAACAAATCCTATCCGGCTCCCTATCTCCAGGTTTCCGTGATAATTCCTGGCCCCCTAGCCCTGCAGCAGTCCACCCAAACTCCAAACCAGAAAATACAAACCAGAAAACACAGTCCCTAATCTGAGAAAAAGATTCTTTTCCCCCAAAAAAAGTCCCTCTCCCCAAATGCCTATGCCCCCTCATATCCTCCTCCCATTCACCGCCTCCTACCTTCCTTTAATGCCACCCACCTTATCCCTCCATTTAATACCTTATCCCTCCATTCAATACCCTATCCCTCCATTCAATGATTTATCCCTGCATACTTAAAGTTTTCTAATAATGAATTAAAAGGTATTAAGCCTTTAATTTGTTACCCAAACATTAAATGTGTTAATTAATCAATTAATTAATTAATATTATTAATAAATAATCATTATTTAACTAATACACATTATGACAGTTAATTATTTAATTAACTATACTCGATAAGCCTTAAGCAACTATTTAACTAGGGTTGTTACATACACCCACCCTTTAGGAAACTTCGTCCCGAAGTTAACGTATTTTATGATACAAGGGAAAGAAACATGGTTCACACATTCCTAACAAATAACTGACATTATTAGTAAAAAAGCCAAGAAACTCATGCATAGTATTGTAGATGTGCAAGAAATGCATGTGTAGCTAATACATACAAGTCTCGTTCATGTACTAATATCAATAACTATCATCTCTATAGTAATTTCCATATGCATCCAATCCATTCAACAAGACTATTCATTTTATAAAAGACAATAAATCAATCAAATGTTTGCGAAATCCTTTAATTATCATTATCTAGCTCAACAATGTTATTTAGACAATTTGTAGTTTAGTTACATAATTATGAATAATCATATATATATATATATATATATTATTTTAAGAAGGAAAACAATAAGTTCCACCATAAGACAAATCTCCATACACTCTCAACTATTTCTACTCGTCCTTCCTCCCTAACTTACTTCCATCTTCCATTCCTATCCTTCCTCTGTTGGACTATCTTGGAGCGTCAATTATATTGACCTAACTCCGAATAGAACCCGTAAGCGAAAGTGTCACTATCTTGACCAAGATTCCCCAGCAGGCAACTGACAATCATCATCACATGTCTAGGGGAGCATGAGCTAACACCATCCTCCCATGACTTCAGGTTTCGGAGGATACATGGTGGAAATGCTCCCACCCCTCTTAATCATGACTAGGGTCACACCCTACAATGGAATATACAGTGGCACCATGTTGCTGGGAGTTTTGTCATCGTCTATTCAATTTTGGGCAGTCTCACCACCTAAAATCCTGCACTGGTCCAC
>JASDQU011246831.1:2114-14381 GCA_032191745.1 Picea mariana | reverse complement strand
GTGCATCCGCTTAACTTTTCTGCCTATCCTATGCTTCCTTTAGTCTTTATGTAATCTGAATCACCTGTTCCTCCATCTCTTGAATCAATTCTGGCCCAACTGTTACTCGATCTTCTAATCTATCCCAACTCAAAAACATTCTGCATGGCCTTCCATACAGAGCTTTGTAGTGTGGCATTTCGATGGAGCTATGAAAACTGTTATTGTAGGAAAACTCTACCAAAGGTAAGTAATTTTTCCAATGGGTTTGATTATCCATGACATACATCCTAAGAATGTCTTCCATGACTTGATTTACTCTCTCGATTTGCCCATCTGTTTCAGGATGATAAGTTGTGCTTAAGTTCAACTGAGTCCCCAACGCTGACTGCAAACTTGTCCAAAACCTAGAAGCGAATCTGGAGTCCCTATCTGAAATGATCTTCTTAGGTATCCCATGCAAAGGGATGACCTCACTTACAAACACATGTGCCACATCAGTGACATCGTAAGTGTCTCTAACAAGAATAAAATGAGCACTCTTGGTTAACTTATCAACTATCACAAGAATGGCATTGTGTCTATGAGATGTGAGCGACAACCCCACTACAAAATCCATAGAGATGACTTCCCACTTGGACATAGGAACATCATGTGGTTGTAGCAGGCCTGTCGGGTGATGGTGGTCGGCTTTCACTTGTTGACACTCTAGGCATTTGGTGACGAAATGGACTACATTGCGCTTCATGCCTACCCAAAAGAAGAGCTTCCTCATGTTTGCGTACATCTTCTTCACACCTGGATGCGCACAAGAAAGTGCTCTACGGGCTTCCTTCAGTATGATGCTTCGAATATCCCCATCTTCAGGTATGTACATCCTTCCTCGATATCTTAATAGTTCGTCTGCTTCCAAACTATATCCTTCATACTTTGGATCTAATTTCCTCCCACTCTGGAGGTTTGAAGTAACCTTTAAATGCCAATTGTCTCCTTGGAGTTGCATCAACACATGGTCTTTCAGATTGACCTTTAAAGGTGCCAAGGAGAAGACACGTGGTCCACTACTCAAGGCATCTGCGACCACATTTTCCTTTCCCTTGATGTATGAAATACCAAAATCGTACTCACTCAAATTGACCTTTAAAGGTGCCAAAGAGAAGACAAATGGTCTCCTACTCAGGGCATCTACGACCACATTTTCCTTTCCCTTGATGTATGAAATACCAAAATCATACTCCATCGCCTTTGCTTGGCATTCAGATCCCTTTGAGTGAAGAAATGTTTTAAACTTTGATGGTTCATTTTGAGCTCAAAGTTTTGCCCCATAAGATAGTGCCTCCAAAGTTTCAGAGCTAGCATTACAACTGCCAACTCTAAATCATGAGTAGTGTAAAGATCTTCGTGTTTCCACAACTTCCTTGACGCATACGTTATCACTCCTCCATCCTGCATTAGCATGCCCCCCAACCCTTGCTTCGAGGCATCCGTGTAGACTGTGAAGTCCTTTTCCATATTTGACACTCGTAGAATTGGCGCACTAGTTAGTAACCTCTTAAGCTCAATGAATGCACTGTCACATTCTTCTGTCCATTCATACCTGACCCCCTTGCACTGCAAAGTGGTGATGGGTTTCAGTATTTTAGAGAATCATTCCACAAATCTCCAATAATAACCTGCTAGCCCCATGAATCTTCTCACCTCATGGGCATTTTTTGGCACTGGACACTCCATAATGGCCTTTACCTTTCTCGGTCCACAGAAATTCCTTCACCGGAAATGATATGCCCTAAATAGTGGATCTCTTTCTGGAAGAAGGAACACTTCGACAACTTCCCATACAATTTGTTCTCTTTAAGGCAGGACAACACCACTCGTAAGTGTTCCTCATGCTCTCTTTCATTTTTGGAATAGATAAGCATGTCATCTAGAAAGACTTGTACAAAACGGTCTAAGTACTTCCGGAATACTCTGTTCATGAGGTTCATGAATACTTCTGGCGCATTGGTCAATCCGAAAGGTACTACGAAAAACTCGTAATGTCCAAACCGAGTCTGAAAGGCATTTTTTGGGATATCTCCTTCCTTAATCCTTAACTGGTGATACCCTGATCGCAAATCAATCTTTGAGAATTTTGCTGCTCCTTTCATCTGATCAAAGAGGTCATCTATTCGCGGCATTAGGTACCTATTTTTCACTGTAGCATGGTTCAAGTCCCTGTAATCTATAAACAGTCGTAAGGAACCATCCTTCTTCTTCACAAAGATTACTGGTGCACCCCAAGGTGAGACACTGGGCCTTATTAGCCCTAAGTCGAGTAGNACAAAGTTCTGGCGCTGTCATCCGATACAGAGTCTTGGAAATTGGTTCTACACCAGGTTTTAGCTCAATAGTAAAATCAAGCTCTCTCTCAAGAGGTAACCCTGGTAACTCATTCAAAAAAACATCTTTAAACTCTGACAATACTGGGTACTAATCTAAGGAGGGTCCCTTCTTTTCATTCACTGCTTCAACGACATAAATTCGACACCCTTGCCTCATGCACCATTTAACCTTCATAGTTGAGATAAAGCATAGAGACACCCGTCTCTGTACACCGTGGATCTCTACTGGTCTTCCTTCATCGTCGACACAAAGCACCTTTTTTGTGAAACAATCTACCAAAGCTCGATGAGCTTCTAACCAATCCATTCCAATGATTAGGTCATATGCCCTGAGAGCAGTAACATAAACCTTCAACCTGGTAGTACACATTCCCATGCCTACTATACAATTATCAACACTAGGTCCTACCGCTTGTTTTTCCCCTGAAGCCATCTCGACTTGTTTAAATTCATCATGTTCATAGGCTGCCAACCCACTCTTTTCTAATGTAGATGGTGAAATGAAACTATCTGTAGCACCAAAATCAATTAAAATATTAATATTGATATGATTTAGTGTACCTGATGACTCCACCACCGTGGATTGATGTTCTGCTTGGCGATTATTAACCGCTGCGTAAATATGGTGGCTGCCACTTTCTCTTCCCATTGAGGCCTTTCCTTCTCTATGAAAAAATCATGATTGTAACTCTGGGCAATCATGCTAGTAATGGGGTCCTCCACATCCCCAACAGGTAACATGAGATTGAACCTGGTCATTGTTCTATGACTATCTCTGAAATGATTTCCTTCCCTTAGAACCCCTACCCCTAATAGCTTCTCCCTGAGATGACCGTGGACCTCCCTGCATCATTGGTGATGAGCGGGATGCTGCACTTGCTACCATTTAAATCCCTGTAGCTATTTTCCTTGGTGCGAATCTATTACCATATGGAGGTTTCCTTGAGCCTCCTCCCCTGAGAAATATCCTAGGGGCCTTCCCCACGAATCCAGGATAATGCAGAAAAGTCGGTCTCGTACCTCCAGTTAAGATCATGTGTTCCTCTGCATAATGCGCATTTTCCACAGCTTCTGCTACTGAAGACGGTTTCCACATCCAGGCCATATCCCTTATCTTAGGGTTTAACCCATAGACAAAGCGTTATGCCTGTTGTTGGTCATTATCCATGTATGAAACATATTTGACCAATTCCATAAACCTAATATCATATTCTTCTACGGTCCCGTTTCCCTGTACTAGAACATGAAATGCTTCCACCTGTTATTCCTCATAGTAAGCTGGTAGATATTTCACTCGAAAACTCTCCTCGAAAAGTTCCCAAGATACGGTGTCCGGGGTAAGATGCAGTTGCCTTTCCAGGTTGCCCCACCAGTTCAAGGCATTGTCTCTTAACTGAAAAATCGCTATCTTCACCTTTGA
The DNA here is from genome assembly GCA_032191745.1 of Picea mariana. NCBI lineage: Eukaryota > Viridiplantae > Streptophyta > Pinopsida > Pinales > Pinaceae > Picea > Picea mariana. Next base: position 10,601 of record JASDQU011246831.1, on the reverse strand, counting down.
AGTGAATGCATAGTCTCTTAAGGCAAAACACCTTGTCATGCCTTCCAGCCATGCCTTGGCACGTTCACTGGCACGACCCCTGACAAACTCCAGAAGTTTGATCTTCTATAGTTCTCTAGTGATGTCTTCGGGTGAAGGACCTCCCCCTGAATCCCTCGACGTTTCTGGATTACCCGTTCTAGATGGTGGGGGCTCCACTTCGATCCCTGTTGGTTGATGCCCCTTTAAAGTCTCATTTATGGCCTCCAAAGAGTGTAGTATGAGAGCTAGTTCAGGTGATGGTGGTGGCGGTGCTGGCGGTCCCTGCGACGATGCCCCTCTGTCTCGATTTCCTCGAGTCCTAACCATCCTGTATGATTTAACCTGCATCAACCAAAGTTGTCAGGGTGAGTTCAAGGACATTTCACATTTGCACAACTTAAACTAGAAAACAAGGTTAGGCGTAGCTTTTTTTTACTTGTCTGTAAACAAACGTTACTCTCTTTAGGGGAAGTGGCTAGGTTAGAGTTAAGCATCTAAGCTTGGTGTCATTGCCTAAGAAAACTACTAACTCTCTCGCCTGGTAGCTACGCTAGATTTGTACCATACTCGCCAATTTCTCTAACTTTCCTTCCTAGTGCGCATGAAGCCACCTCCCGCTTATCTTGGTCTAAGTCCTTATAATTTTTGTTTAAAACTAATTAAGGTGATTTTCAACCTAATGTTGATTAATTATTAAGAACTAATGAATTAGTCACATTAGTTTTAAGCTAACATGTGCTTAAACCTAAATTTAAACCTATGTTTAAACTAATGAACTTAAAATATAATAATTTAAAACATAGATTTAAATATAATTTAAAATATATATATAAATTAATTTAAATTATATTTAATATTTAATATTTAAATTATATTTAACATATAAAATTTAAATGTATATATATAATTTAAATCTTTATAATAATTTTTTTTTTAAGCAGATAATAATCCTACTCTTATTTTATAATATATATATATATATATATATATATATATATTTAAAGCAAATAATAAATTAAAATTAAAATTAAAAAAAATATAAAAATAAATTAAAATAATTAATTAACTTAAAACAATAATAATAAATAAAGAAAAAAATAAAAAGAATAATTAAATTATTAAATGGGCATCGTGGTTCCTCGCATGAGGCCCACGTAACCCTCCCAAATCCATGCTCATCCGCAACCCTACACGTCTTTCTAATCAAACCCTAAACTATCCTCAACCCTAATGCTCCATCACGACCGCCTATCTCACTATGGAAATGTGCCCTGGGCTTCTCCCTCTCTGCTACTGTGGTGTTGTTATGGTAATGGCCACAGGATCCTCCCTTGTGGCTTGGCGCTAGTCATAGTGGCGCCCTCTCGTGGGATCCTCGGCTACCCTATTTTTTTTTTCTTTCTTATTTTTATCTTTGGCTGGGCCTGCGGGCTACGCGCTTGGTTACAGTGACTTATTATTTTTTATTTTTTTTGGTTGTATGTGTGGTTGGAGGTCGTGTGGAGATGTCTGCTGGTGCACTGGATGGTGTGTGGTGGTTGTAGGTCATGTGGACGAGTTATGTAAACAAAGGCGCCACCTTGGGCTCCTCCTCCATGTGAATTGGTCTGATGTTTGGTGCTTACGCTCGAATGCCCCTGTGGCTATCATCTTGCAGTGGTTGTTACGAAACCAGTCGTGATGGATTCAAATTTCCCGAGGGAATTCCTACAGGAATCCCAAGTTCACAGTGGTTGGAGCGGCGTCTGTTTTCTTCCAGGCGGGGCTATATCGGACGTACTGGTGATATCTAGGTAGGTGAGGATGGAGGCATTGTTGGGATAACTTTAAGCTGATAGACTACCCTATTTTTTTTTTTTTTTCTGTTGTACAACATGCGAGTTGCCTTATTTATTTAACGCTCAGTAGGCTCCTCCTTGGCTTAGCGTATGGCGTTTGATCCTTGGCTGATGTATTGAATGCGCTCGGTAGTTGGTGCTTAGAGCAATAACTCCTCCTTGGCTTAGTGTATGGCGTTTGATCCTTGGATGATGTATGGCGTGTGCTCGGTCTCTGTTGACATGTTTGTTGAGATAGCTCCTGGACTTGGTTGCATTGGCTTTCATGGCTTAGTGCTTGGGTACTTGGTCTCATCTTTTCAAGGCACCCATTGTGGGCTCCTCTTTTGCGACCTGGTGCTCGGTCTGTGGGAGCTAAATCGGATGCTAAGAATTGATGTGTTGGGTGCGTTTAGAAGAGTTTCCAAGTATGGAAACATTGGTATATTTGGAGTTGTGGGCAGATGGATGTGTGAAGCTGAAAAATAAGGCACCCATTTGTACTTGGCTCTAGCACTGACTTGTGACCTGCGTTGTGGTTGTATGCTTGAATCGATGAGATGTGAGGATTGTCTCTGAGGCGCCACACTTGCACTGAGCTTGCTTGACTTATGTGTTTATTTGGTGTATGACTTGAATTGTGTTGTTGTGTGGCTACATGTATGACTTGAATGACGCGTAGTGCATGGGAACCGGTCCCCTCCTCCTCTTGGTTTGGTGTGATGCTTGGCACGCTGTATTTGAATTATATATTGACATGTCGTTGCTGACATCTGTCTTGTGTGATTGCAGGTGCATGGTTCAAGGATTGTAGAGTGGCCTTCGGCCCAATTTTCAGTTTATAATGGTAGATTTCACTTGGTTTGTGACTGTGTGTGGAGCATCACCAAGTCTGGGATGTGGAGATTAAGAACAACGCTATAATAATGATTGTAAATAGTTTGGAAAATGTTAATTAGAATTCAGTATGAAGCCTATAGTGCTAAGTCTCACAACCAACCTATTATATCTGGTTGTCTTGGTTTTAAAAAAGATAATTCTAGAGGTTAGTAAATTCTTGCAAAAATCAATTCTAGGGTGCTACTGTGGCATGCAACGAGAACTACAAGTGCATATGCGACTTGCTGATGATGGGTTTTGGTTGGAATTGTAAGAAAACAAATGATTTTTGTTGGGTTCGGTTAGAATTATAAACAAGATGGTGATGGGTTTGGTTAGAATTATAAACTACAGGATGAATTTTCTTGGGTTTAGTTAGAATTAGATCCCTCGTGGGGATATATAATTTTTTTTTCTATCTAATGGTGAAATCGATTATGCTCATATTTACCTGTAATTGTATTTGTTCAGAATTGGGATTCACCTTATGGTTTTTTGTTTTCTGTTTTTTTTTACAGGTGTGTAGGTGAACAGGTGTTGGTTCTAAAGAAAGAGGATTCATCAGTTGTAGGTAGGCCTTTAAGGATCCAGTGCTTCAAACTGAAGCTCTGATACCATGTGTAAGGTCTTTGTCCCCATAGAGCCTTATAAATCACAAGCTAAAATAAAGAATAAAGAAATTATATCCTGTACAATTTAATCATCAACTTATAATCATTTATTATTCAGCATAAATTAAATTATATGAACAACATGAAAATAAATTTAATTAACAACCACATAACACAACATATTCATGAAAACACATACCTCTGTCTGATGCTATTTCTTCAATCTTCGTCTGTCCTCGTTGTTGCTCTTCCCAAAACCGAATCCTTCCTCCCTGCCAGCTAGGAACAGAGCCTATCCGGCTCCCTAGCTCCGGGATTTCGTGAGGATTCCTGCCCCCCTAGCCCAAAACTCCCAGCAACCGATGCACCCCTGCAACAGTCCACCCAAACTCCAAACCAGAAAATACAAACCAGAAAACACAGTCCCTAATCTGAGAAAAAACTTCATTTCCCCCAAAAAAAGTCCCTCTCCCCGAATGCCTCTCCCCTCATATCTTCCTCTCATTCACTGCCTCCTACCTTCCTTTAATGTCACCCACCTTATCCCTCCATTTAATACCTTATCCCTCCATTCAATACCCTATCCCTGCATACGTAAAGTTTTCTAATAATGAATTAAAAGTTATTAAGCCTTTAATTCGTTACCCAAATATTAAATGTGTTAATTAATCAATTAATTAATTAATCAACATATATTAATCAATAAATAAATTATTAATTAATTAATTAATATTATTAATAAATAATCATTATTTAACTAATACACATTATGACAGTTAATTATTTAATTAACTATACTCGATAAACCTTAAGCAACTATTTAACTGGGGTTGTTACATGGGGTAAGGTTCTGAAATGCATGGAACATTGATCCATGTGAAACTCAGCTTACCCCTGAAAATTTGGCTAGATTCAAGCCCTTGTTTTTGCCTGAAAAGGGGAACTCGGGAGGGAAGATTGCTCCCAAGTTAGCTTACTCCTAAGAGAATTTACTTATGAAGAGGATGTTTCGTAATGGGATTGTTTGTCCTTTTTTTCTAATATTTATTTAATGCCTCAATTGGAATCCTTTCTAATATCTTTGTACAACTCTGATACCGTTCTATCTTATGTTAATGAGGATTTCAATGTTACTGGAAATCACTTTGTTATTAATCAATTTTAAGAGGTGATGTGCTTTTACTTGTTTTGTCTTTCTTTATTGTGATCAATTTATCCCTATGAGGTCTCTTGGTAGAAGATTCACAATGTTGCTACTTTAACTAAAATAATTTCACGACATCCAGAGAAGCCAAAGGACCAGTTTGCACAAATTGTAAAGGTCATAATACCCGTATTGTTCTATATCCAACACCCTTCACTGAGGGTTCTCAACTCTTTTAGGATTCATTTCCAGAATGTTTTCTATGTGTATAACTTATCCTTTTAGGAAACATTTTCAGAATGCATTTTTTTTTTTTAAACCCTAATTTAACGAATCCCCAAATCCTAAAAATTTGAGAGTTGCACTTGCACCTTGGTGCTCTAACACTCAAACTTCTGGTAATTTTAGTGAAGGTAAATTTCTGAAATGGTGCATCTCACATCTTTCCTACTATACTGGTACCTTTAACCAGTGATTCAAAGATAAGAAGCATGAGGAATGTAGAGTTCTCGAAAGAAAACTAAGCTTTCGTGCAAATACAAAATAATCAAGGTCAACAAAATAAAGTTTAGTTGAGAACCTTCCATAGGTCCTGTTGTTCATGAGTCTGTACTTAAGGCTTTAAAGTACAGTTTCAAGGCATCCGAAAGTATACTAAAGGTTGATGAAGGATTACTCTAACCTTCGGTATGGGAAACTAATGAGGATTTCCCCGTTCTTGCTGGCTAGCTTCCAACTGTTCCTGGGTAGTAATATCTTGTTCAATGGCTGCCCATGAACGTTCCAATTCTTCCCGGGTGTTCGCAGTTTTAAGAATTGTGTCAAAAAGATTTAAAGCGATATGTATTTGGTTGGATAATCTGGGTTGAATATTTGGTTGAGTTGCTGCAGGAACAGTCATTGAGGAACAGTACCAATATGAAAAATGATTTAAACAGAAGATTTCAATGTTGTTTCAATTTGGTTAGAATAAAGAGAAACTTTTGCACGAAGAACGAAATAAGAATGCAAAGTGAAGGCCCTTTCCCGTAACTGTATTATTTTTTGTAAAAAGATGTGGGGTGAGAGAAAGACGTTTAGTTGAAGACAATGTAAGGTTACTGTCAATAGAAAATTCACACATACATAGAAGAATAAATTGACATAGTGTAAATAAATATGAAATTCTGTAAATGCAAATTGGTCTTACACCCACTAATAGCTGGTGCAGAGGAAAGACAAGAAACAATTACAGAAAAATGAAATCCTTTCACTATAGTAGTGGTCGTACTAAATTATAGTGATACACATCAATTATGAAGAGTGAAATGAAATGAAATAAGATACATAACGAAACAAACTTGCAACACAGTCGGGACAGAATCGAGAATCTTCGAATTTTCTTCTATTAACTTCTTGAATGCAAAAACTCTATTACAATCCTTTCCAAAAAAGTCCAGCCCCTTGTTCCTTCTTTTGGTCATCTATTTATACAAATATCTGTGGCTACAAACCCAATGGTTTCATAAATGCAGTTACAATCTAGAGGAGCCAAATTACTCCACCTCTCTTACTCTGTTTTCAAAAAGTGCCACATGCTTGTCTTTGCGTGATTTGGTGCATATGATATATTTGTCCTCAAAATGGGATACAAGCTGTAAAGATTTCGCTTGGCAGCTGGGAGGAGAGAAATCACTTCATCTCTCTTATTCTATCTTCAAAAGGTGCCAGGTGCTTGCCTTTGCATGGATTCGGTGTGTACGATACATTTGTCCACAAACTTGGACACAAGCTGTGAAGGCTTTGCTTGACAGCTGGCCTCGGTAAAATAGCACTCTCGGGCTAACTATGGAAGTTTATCACCCATTTGTCTATCAATGATATTAAGGGCACTGAGTTGCGCACTAGGCTGGATCAAATGTTCATCCACTTGAGCCATGTCTACCCTGTCCATCTTAGAGATTTCCGTCGAATTTCTTTCATTCTTCTCCTTCATGTCGAGGGAAATCTGATCTATATTCATCTGCCTTAGTGTTTCTGAGTCACCTCCACTCTCCATCCCTAACATCTCACCATCCATAACATTGAAAGCTTATTCTAATGAATTGGTCATTTTCTGGACCTGTTCTTTGCTTAAGGTAATATTATGTTCCCAATCTTTTAAAAGAACATTACCTCTAGTTTGTTCAGTGATGGTGAGTCTGAGAGAACCTGCTGAAAACCTGTTGTTAGTAGCTATCACTGCCTCTTGAAAGGCGATTCGAGCAGCCTCTGTGTTCCTTTCTTTGACAATTCGATTTTCAGAAATCCGATGCATTAATAGGCAATCTTCTCGGATCTCTCCTACTTTGTCTAGCAGACTCTGTTGCGCAGAAGAGATCCTTCTTTGAATATCGATCGCTCGGGATTTAAAAATATCGATGTCGATTGCCTTGCTTTCAACAACCTCTAATTTAGTCTGCAACTCTGTGATCATACTCCTCTGCTGACCCTACTGTACCCGACCATCTCGGATGACTGAATTCGCTTGTTCCAATTTGGTTTTGAGGACTTCTATTTCTTTTTTATCGGCTGATCGGGCCAGTTTTATTTCTCCACTCGCCTGACCCTTAGCGCTTTCTGCGGTCGAAGCTACTCGGGCTTCAAGAGTCTTGATCAGGCGATTCTTTCTCTTGAGCTGATTTTTCAACATCTCGACTGAGAATTGGTTCGCCGACGCGTACGCTCCTAGCGTTCCTGTGATATCTGTGGCGAATTCATCACTCTTTTTGTTCTTCCCATCGGTCATCACTTTGAATTTTTTGGCAGTTGATCCTTCATCCTGGCAGAACTCCCTCTTCACAACTGCTTTTCTTTTTTTGTCAAAGAAGAACTCATTGGGAGGAAGTTCTTCTGCTCTGATGGGCCTTAGCTCTTCACTGAAAATCCATCCTTCTCCTATGTTTCCTTGTGTTGACTGCAAAGGGGTGACAGAGGTGATGGGTTCCCCGATTTTCTTCGCGGCCTTTCCTGGTGTGTCGATGGAGTCCTGCTCCTTCGGAGGATTAGAGGTCTGTGTCTTTGTCCCTGTATCTGGATTTTGAGTTTCTGGTGGGTCTGTGTTTTTTACTTCCACCTCTGGACTATGTTCCTCGGGAGGGTCAGTAGTCTCTTTATCTGTTTCGGGATTCTTCTCCTGTTCAGGGTTGTTCTCCTGTTCAAGATTCTTCTGTTGTTCTCCTTCCTGACGTTTTTCGGGGTCAGAATTTTGGCCCTCAGAGCTTTCAGCCTCCTTCTCTTTATCCTTGTAAAGGCCCAAACCTCCTAGCACCACGGGGAGACATCTTTTTCTGTGCTCCTGAAATTTTAAAACAGAGGCCCTGTCTTCGGGTGCTAGAGATCTGATTCAAAATTGCACTTCTGCATAGGACCTCGACCCTCGGAAAACATCATCCGAGGGTGAACACTCATGTTCAAACCCCTTTAATCCATAATTTCCCAAATGGGTGCTTACAATTCTTTGAGGATCATGATTTTTGTATTCAATAGAGACCAAACTCAAGTCTTCTAAGGTTGCAGCCTCAGCCTTAGCATGTCCAAAATCCAATAAAGAATAAGAATTTAGCCGAATGGGGAAAAATGACCATACCTTCTTCGACGATGCTTTGAGCTCTTTACTCACTCCGCCAATTACTGTTTGTCGAGAAATCTCACGACAGGCCAGCTTGTTGGGGATGAACAGTGGTAGCGCCAGAGGAGGAACAGCAGCTCCGAACACTATAAAATAGGAGAATTCTTCTTCTACGTACCAGTCCAAGATACTACTCAGATTCGCAGCGATGCTATCCGAGATGCGAGGTGGCGAAAGACCAAAAATGGCGATGTGCAGGGGCACCATCACCCAGTTGAAAATCTCATAAATAAATTCATTTGCCTTATTTTCCCACAGTTTGTCGTGGTACTCATGCACAGTTTTTTCTTGGGTTGGACTCCAAGCCCAATTCATCAAAGGGAAAGGGGTCATGGAGCATATCGTGTCCATGACATACGCAGACAT
>JASDQU011246830.1:0-12669 GCA_032191745.1 Picea mariana | reverse complement strand
ATGGGCTTCTACTAAGATCCTTGGTCTTTCGTGTTCTATCACACATCTTGTCAAGATGTTATCTACACCCATTTTGTATAAGTGTCCTGCAATTAACTAATAGTCTGCAACTTTGAATACCATATTTTTCTTCTATGCAGTGTTGTATTCCTGTGGCGCAGTCCCTATACTCAAGTACAATATGATGTCTGTGAAGTATTCATCGGCTATATGGACTGAAAATAACTGTGGGTCAGGAAATTTCTCCTCTAGATTCATGGGTTTCTCTCCGTTAGGTGATCAGGTCCTGCATTCAACTTTCCTGGTTTGACAATCACTTCAAAGTCAAATTCTTGAAACAACAATAACCATCTACAAATTCTCCCCCCCAACACTGGCTTGTTGATGAGGTATTTGAGCGTGGAATGATCTATGAACATCTTGAAATGTTTCCCCAATAAATAGTGCTTGAATTTATGAAGCGCGTATACCATATCTAATCCTTCTCTCTTTGTGGTGTTGTAGTTCTACTCCGATTCTGATAGTTTTTTGCTAGCAAATGCGATCAGGTGGCCCAATTCTTCTGCTCCTGGCTGCACCAGAATAGCTCCAAGTGATATGGATGATGCATCTACATGTACGTGGAATGTATTTTCCCAATCGGGTAATACTAGTATTGGTTTGGTTACCATCTTCACTTTCAGGGTATCCAGACCATGCTGACAGTCCTCATTCCATTGAAAATTTGTGTCTTTCCTTAGCAATTTCTCCATTGGCACAGTGATCTGTGCATACCCCTTTATAAATTTCATGTAGCATCCCATGTCCTAATGTCACTCTCAATTCACTGACTATTTTTTGTGGTGTTAGGTTAACAATTACTGCAATCTTGGCAGGATCTACTAGCAAACCTTGCTTGCATACTATATGGCCCAATAGTATCCCAAAAGGTGTTTCGAAGATACACTTATTGATATTTAACGATATCTGGAACTGTCTGCATATTTCTAACATCAGTCGCAAGACCTATACGTGGTCTTTCAACAGACTATAGACTGTCCAAACATCCATATATACCTCTAGGAACTGGTGGATAAATTCTTTAAATGCAGTTATGACTACTCTAAAAAATATTGTTGGTGCATTCTTCAATCCAAACGGCATGACTATATCCTGGTAGGATCCCCATTCCATGGAAAAAGTGTTCTTGTATCTGTCTTCGAGTGTTATCTTGATCTGATGGTATCCTAAGAATCCATCGATGAATGAATAAGCTACATATCCTCCTACATTCTCCAGGACTTCATCTGTGAACAGAGTAGAGAACGGGTCATGTAGGCACGCATTGTTCAAATTCCTCAAGTCGACACGTATTCTTATCCCCCCTTTTTTCTTCTCTTGAACTACCATCGACCTTATCCATTCTGATTCTTCTACAGGTTCTATGATTCCAGCCTCCAACATCCTATCGATCTCAGCTTTGAATTTTTCCTTATATATCAAGTTTAGTCTGTATGGTCGTTGTTTGATCGGTCTTGCCTCAGTTTTTGACTGGTATCTTCATTTATCCTAGCTCTCCTACTATGCCTTTCATTTTTATGAACCTTTTTGGGAACAGGGTGTTGCACTCACATAGTAACTCTGTTATAATTTCCACTGTTTTCTCATCCCAATAGTCTCCAATGCTGGCCATTTTGGGATTCTCAATTGTCTCGATGTTGACTTTATTCAGATTGATCAACATGGTAATCACTTTTGATTCCAGATGTGTACCTTCCACTTCTCTCTCGCCTTCAACTTCCTCAATCTGAATATCGTGCAGGTCATCTTAATTCAGTGCTTCTTCCTGCACATGGTAGCATGACAGTAGTTCTTTCACTGTCTGTTTGTTTTGTTGTTGATATTTTGCCATAAGTTCAACTTGTGGTTCCTTAATGAATATCACCCCTCTTATTTGTTTAAGTGTTTCATCTATGTTGGGGTTATCATGCTCAAATGAGAAAGTGATTGTAAAGTTCTAATGTAATATTTTCCAGCTTGTAGTTCCTCTACGCAGTTCTTAGTTTGTATACCAGTTTGTTGGGATGCCCTCTAATGTGTGCATGAAATGGTGAGGCCATTCCTCCAGTGGTGTCATTTTCCATAGTTCTCTGCACTTCTTCAAGTGTTTTTATAGTTCCCCCTGTCCATCATATTTATGTTGTTGGTTGCTTCCTTGTTCTACACCAAACCTAATGCGCAGTAACTGCTTACATTGGTACCAAACCTTGATTGTTTCTTTTTGCGCACCCCACCATATCCCAGGTGTTGCCTTGAGTTCTATATCTAGGGCTAGGACTCTCTAATTTTCTAACACTTCATTTATGTACCATGTTAAGAATGCTTCTAGTTCATTCACCCCATGGAAGTTGGGAGGTTCCCTTATCTCCATACCTACCCATCTTACTGTGTGGTCTATTCTTGCACATCTCCTTGTGGAGACCTCGTGTAACCTATGTTGCCAATTTTCTAAGCCTATATCTGAGTCTGGTGTGCATGAGGTGATGCTTCACCAACTGAGTACCCCATTTGTAGTTGGGTTTACGTAATCTTCATCTCGTGCGGTTTTTTTGTACAACTAGTTAATTTTCTCTAGGTCCAAGCAAGTAGGCTCTACGAACCTTTCCCCTTATGATGGGTCCAATGGCACAATGACTCTGTATTATCCTGACTCGAAGGTCATCTTCATCGTCTTAAATTTGATTATGGCCTGGTTATCAAACACCCAATCCAAGACAAGAAATTTTGTATAAGGTGTTGTGCCATCCACTATCTCGATTACTTTGAAGTCGACTTTAATCCACACTCCATCTAGGTCTATTGTTACTCCTTTTAGTCTTCCAATTGGTAGAACTCTATGTTGATTTTCTAGTTTCGACTGAACTGATGAATATCCTAATGTGGGGTTCCCCATACATTACCATGTCTTCTTGGTTAATACATTAACTTCGGATCCTAAATCCAGTATGATATCTCCCATGTTAAAATCTCCAATGTTAGCGTTCAACCTGAATTCCCTACTTGTTCTCCTCTCTGTATGTAGGTGATTGACTATTTTTTGTTCTAACTTTCCTTCAGCTTCTACGCTACATATTTCTAGCATATTTTTCAATACTTTAGTAGAGGATGGATCATTTAGTAGTCTAATACAAGATTGCAAAAAACCCTTAGTGGTACTTACTTGTCCCATGGGTTGTGTTCCTTTGGTGTGATCCAACGATGGAGGCATCTCGTACTTTGGTACTTCCTTACTATGTTATGCGGTTGATGTCAACGCAATGTCTGGCTTCAGAAATTCTTGTCTGGCTTACTTGAATATCTCCTTCTCGTTCTGCACGTCAAACTATTTCCTTGGTTCGGCATTCTTCTTCACCCATTAGTGTTGTGCTAGCTCTTTTCGTACTACGTTGTTTCCTGTTTTAGCTCCTTCCTGTGTAACTATGTTAATGTTTCTTCCTTCATCCCTCGCTTCTGTTGAAATCCATTGAACATTCTAATTGTTCTGATTTCTCTTATCATGGATCTTCCTTAATAGTGTCGGGCATTCTTTCGTGTCATGATATGATCCACAAAAATACATACAGGCCGTTGGTGGATGTGGAAATTCACTTGCATAGTGTCCTGGTTGTTGACAATTGTGACATACCATTGGTCCTCTACCTCCTCCAAAGCCTCCTCTTTCTCTTCCTCCACCTCAATAGCCATCTTGATCCCCTCGTGGTGCATTATACTAAGGCACTTTGTTATACTTTACGGTATTATATTGCAGTTATGCAATGTTGTATGGTTTTTGCACAGTGTTATACTATTGTTGCGTTGTGTTGTATCAGGTGAGTACTTGATTAAACTGGGGTGCAGCTTGCCCGGTCATCATTTATGCCTACACCCTACACACATCCGATGTTCTTTCCCTCATCAAGTCCATGGTTCTGCAATCTTTTTCATCATGGCCTACTCACTTGCAAAAGCTGCAATACGAGCTCTTTGGTATTGTCTGGTACTTATGAATCATTGGGAAGTGGTATGGATGGTGACCCTATTTCTTACAGATCTCGCACCATAGTCCTCCTGTTGGTAATGGATTTGACATTCTTGTTTCCATGTAATGCGCAAATGTTGGACATTCGTTCTTATGGTGTCCTTCTATCCTACATGTGGTACACCAAACAAATTATCTTTTGTTCTTGTTATTGTTTTGGTTTAGCTGGAATGTTAAGTTCTTCAGATCCTCCTTTAGATCCTCGATGGTTGGATCTGTCTTCTTATATTGGTTCTCTTCCAGTTTCAGGGCTTCCTACAGAGCCTCTACCTATGTCTGGAACTTTTCTTTTCACAGTGGATATTTCAAGTGTGGTAACAATGAATTGACGAACATGTTCCTATGATGCATATCTGTCATGACGTATTTTAGCTTTCCCTTTAGTCATTTGAATCTTTGGTAAATCTCCCATACATATTATCCTAGTTTCTATCTAATCTCTATCATCTCGTTCATGTATTGATCCTCTAAACTCGAATTCTGGAACTCATTTATCAGTAGCTTCTTAATATCTCCAATCATTCTGGTTGTCCCTGGCGTATTGTTTGCAATTAAACTCATATACCAATCTAGTGCACAATCTCTTAATGTGATAGCTAATTGTGTAAGTTTAGTGTCCTTGTCCATGATCTTTTTTTCTTCCCAAATCTTTTCACAGATAAACAGGTGCTTCTCTGGGTCCTCTAACGCCTCTCCTTTGAATTCTGGTAACCTAATGGTTGGATAATGTCATGCCATCTTAAATGTTGAACTACTACCTCTGCGCGGTGTAGATACTTGACTACTGCTTCCTGAACTAGCTCCCCCATTTGTTGTTCCTTGTGTAGATGTACTTCATGTTTTCTTCCTTCTCCTGAAATTTGGCTGTCTAATGGTGGTGCTCTTCATGGTGTGTTAGTTTCACATGGGTTTATGGGTTCCACACCGACATTGATATGGATAGGAGTGTTTCCTTCTATTTCCACTCTTGGACCTCTCGTCTTCCTCTCATATGTCGCGCGCAGGATTTCTTCAATCTGCTCCCAGCCTGAAGATCCTCTACCTCCTCTTCATCACTTTCCAAGCCTTCCCTCATGGCTACAACTCTCTTCCTGGTGTTCACCTTATATTGGTAGGGTACTCCACTGCGCCTCTTTCCAGTTTTTTCCATGATCTTCTTGATCTGGTCGTTGTCCATCATAATTGGGTCCAAGGCCTTCTTCTTCTTTCCTTTATCCCCTTCTCCTTCCATTTTTCCTTTTCTTGTCAGTGCTTCCCCCCTTCCCCCATGCACGCAGGGAATTTTAGTTGTCTGAATCCATATTCATTACACTTTTATTTTATGGAAATATTTTAATGGAAGTATATAATGATATGATATATCTACCTTGAGGTCCCTTCAAAAATTCTTGTTCAGCTATGTTGTACAACTTTGTTGTGTCTACTGCAAACTCTGTGATAAATCCGGCAACAATGTTGTCTAGCCAGAAATATATTGCGTGTGGAAACTTATTATCAACTCATTGTAGCTGCGTGATCTCTTCAGGATTCCATTCTAGGTATCTAATATGATTCGTAGGATGGTTTTCTTTCAATCTTTTTATCCAGTCCTGCAATATGTGTGAGAAATCACATAAAAATACTTCATGTAAGTCGATGAATACGTATTTGTCCAGATATTTGCGCAATGTTAACTCCAAGTTTATGTTATCTTTCTGCACAAACTCTAATTTGTTTGTCTTTAACCATATTTCTATCTCTTCCTTTATGGGATTCCACGGTCTCAACATCCCCTTTTCGATTCGCATTATTTCACCTTCTTATCATCTGATCCCACATTCTCTTGATGCTTCTTCCGCAGATCTCATATGCTCAATCCCATTGCCTTCCAATCAGCCGACAACAGAACCATTTGTTGGTTTTCCTTTTGTCTATCTACTCTTCTTCTATTGGTCTTGAGGGATTCTTATGGGGTATTTTGATTCTCATTGACCATTACAGATTGACCCTGGTTCAGAACTAAAACGATTCCCATCAAAATCCCTTAAAGACTATCGGCCCCTCTGGTAAACCAGAAGGAAACACAGTACACAGAGTGCACTGCGCAGTCTCACCCGAGATACCTCTATGGGTGGTTGCAATACTCAGGTGTTTGCAACCTGAGATTGAGCCAGATCTGTGTTTGTATGTCGTAACCTTTATTCAATCCATTTAATATCTAGTTATAACATTCATTATATGCATGCATGCAACAGACCAAATCTACTTAGTTACTTCATTCATGTAACATTCATCAACTAATCAAACACAAGGATGCATTCATTCAGTCACATAACACAGTGTTACCGTGGTTCACCCCCTTCCTAGTATACATCCACAAAGATATGGCTCTCGGGATTTTATTGTAGTTGGGAATATCTCACACCGTGTGTGGTTACAATATTTGTTCTCCCTCTTTCCCACAGGCTCCCCGATCCCTGCGAGGCTGACTAGATCACACTAGGATCCTCAGCCTACGATCTAACCCTCGAGATCAAGTCTGTCACTCCCTCCTTAGATCACCAGCTGAATGAGTCATACAGTTCTTACATTTCTCTCTCCTTTTTCCCTATGTTTCCCTGTGTGTCTCCTCCCTCTCTCCTAAATACTATTTATTTATATCTTTGTCTCATCATCCATTACAATGCATTACAAAAAACCTACCCCTAGCATCATTAGATCTTCCATGCATGTGCGCATGTTGCTTTTCCTTCCAACTATCTTTTTCCTCTTGCATGCTTCTCCTCCAAAAATATCCTTTGTTTCTTATTTTTCCTGCATCCAACACAATGTATATCTCTATTGTGATGGAATCACTCTAGTAATAAAATGTGACATTTTTTATCCTTTCTATGTCTACTATGTATGAGTTGAATATGTATGTGTATTTTTTTAATTCTTAGTCCTAATAATATGTTAGATATGAGTTGCATGGATGCCTATCATGGTGACTTTTTGTTTGTTTATCCTTCATCCCTGTCACAAGACCTTATGGTCTTTTTTATCATCCTTTCGTCTTGGGTGAGACCTTCCTTGGCCTTGGCCAAGGATTGATATGTCGATTCTTTAGGTATTTTGTTGGACAACTCTAGATGAACCCTAGGTATAAACTCCCTAGCGTTAAGAAGGACGCATGCAAGCGTGGATCAAAACACCCAACAAGGAGTTAAATATTTGGACCTTTTTCCCAAAAGAGCAACATTGATTATAGCATTTTGTAATACCCTAGTTTTGAGTCCCCATATTCATAATGTACTTTTTTTTATTTGATGAAGGGTCAAAGTGCATGTAAAGTTGAAAGGTTGGAGAGACTAGCAATGTGATACTTTGAATATTAATAATAAAAAATACATCATTGGCTGCAAGATGAATAAGGATAGATTCATGGGGGGCTATGATTCCATAAGAGAGGGGGATAAAGAGGTGAAGCCATTTTATTATATTTTATCTAGCCACCTTGGAATTAGTTGAGAAAGTGGTTACGTGAACTTCTTGGGGAAGCCACATGGTGCATTATTGCATGTGTTAGCACTAGAAGTCACCTTCATATTGCATAGAAGGTAAGCCCAATACCCATCAGTTTATGTGAGTGTAATTGAGTTTTAAAATGTCAAATGGAAAAGACTCAATGATAATAATGTTGTAACTCAGAAATTTGGACTAGCATGCACAAGCAATTGAGTTCTTGGATTAACTTCAGTTAGTAATTTGGAGTAAAGGTGAGTAGAAGGAAGACTTTGGTGAGAAATGTGTAGAGGTTTTCAATGGACATCAGGTCTTCAGGCATCCTAAGGAGGAAAAACTCAAACACAAGATCCTCTTGGATTCAAATTTCAAGGAAAATGAAAGAAATCATAACATCACTATAATCAAACATTCATCATAATACAATTACAACAATCCATGTGAATTAGTCATTCATGAACTCTCTCAATATCAGAGGCAAATAACATGAAGTAAGAAAGTTGACTTAGATTAATCAAGAAATCTCAAATCAAGTACATAACCAGAGAACCAGTGTTCTTCATCAAAATATTACAATAGAAGGGAGCCTAGCTCAACCATTCGACCTTAACAAAATACTAAAGCTGACTATATATACTCAGAAATGTTGCAACCACCGGGACCGTGATCGGACCACTACATTTAAAGTTTTCAGTTAGTGACTTCTCTTTCATACTATGCAGGCCTTCTCATGTCAGATGTGAGCTTGACTCAGTTATGTGTTTTGTAGGAAAATCCATCCAGAAGGAAACTTCAGATTGTCAATCTGTACTTACGGTCGTCCTCAACCTGCTTTCCATTTATGGGGTGAGATGAGGTCTCAACCATCGCCCCCATTTCCATTAACTACCTTCATCGGGACCGGGACAAGGCCTGACACCCATGAATGTTCTAGGCAGTGCCCATGACTTCTTCGAGTCAATCTCGGTGCCTCAAGGCCATGCAAATATTCTTTTGTGACCAATACGAGCATTTCGGCCTTTGGCGCATCTCCTCTCCATCGCTCCATCCTGCATGCAACCTCGGGCCATGACCTAGGGCTCCTATCCAAAAGTGCTTCAGGATTTCATCTTTCGGGAGTCTCCACTTCACTTGATTCCAAATATTTCGATGCCCGAAATTGTGAAGAATCCTTATTCAGATCGACAGTTGATCTTGCTTTGAATTTGACAGCCACGATTGCTTCCTCGAAAACCCCAGTTGCCAGTCGCTCAATAGGCTCTTACCCTTCTTTATGGCCCTGCTTTCCATATGATCATGAGCTATGATCATGGGCCCAATTCCTGGGTGCTTCGTGATTTCGCACTTCGCAAAATTGTGTCATGCTCCATGCAAAAAACCTCTGATTCGCAAAACCAAAACTTCTCGGATCTGGCGCCACACATCTCTTCGGATTAGACGGCTCATGCTCACTTCAGGTTTCGGGACTTCGTACCTTTGACAAACAACTTTAACAATATTGTGAACCACCGATTCCTACGAACCACCGATCTGATATTCTCATAAATGTCCGTCGTTGAAGCTAATCTTGCCTGTTGCTTGCATTTCAAGCTCGAAATGCACTGCTTTGAACGTTGCGCTTTGACGTTTCTTGTGCAGTTCAAGAACTTGGAAAACCTATTGCCATTGAAAACTATATGTGATAAAATTTGGCTCCACAGGGGATGGCATGCTTCCTAGGAGCTACCAAGAACAAGCAGTTCCAGTTGCCTTATTCATTGGGCTATGGAGTCTAGCTCAAAAATTTCGATGAAGAAAATAGAGAAATGTGTACACACTACTCTACTAAAAATGAAAAAAAACACTTGGCATCCAGAGGGAGCTTATTTATGCACATTCCTAGACTAATTGATTTTTACAAATCCTTAGGTGAAAGCAAACTTCCACCATAGCCATTCAAGAAACTCCCTAGCTGCAAACGTGTTTACTCTGTCACTGATCAAATAAAAACAATGCAACTGTGACAGCAAAATGATTATGCTTTTCAGCTCTCCTCCTAGTGTTGAAGTCAGGATAAAGCTGAGCGACTCCAAGACATGAAGTAAATGAAACTCCATGTACTCCATTATAGGTTCATAGAGAAAATGACAAAACCCACTGGGATGGTGACAAAAAACATGCTTTTTCTTACAGTTGCTCACACATGGCTGAATGTCCCTGGCAAGCATGGGTGAGTGAACGAGTGATGCAAGGTGACTGATCCCAAGTGATGGTTGCTCGTTTGCGGGCCCTGGGAAGGATATGAAATGCACATTTGATTCTCCCTCTTCTTCTTCATGACTCTCGCAAGTATCAAAATTATAATCATCATAAACAAGAAACATACAAAAGCTCTGCCCTTTGTCTTCTGTAGGCACAGAATGGAGGATTTCCACACAATGTTTTTCCTCAATGTATTAAGAAAAAGGATCTGTGGTATGCTCTTCGAAATCGTCAAAATATGAAACATATGATTCCATGTGTATAGCCATAGGATCATGAATCGTGTGAGAGAATCTTGGCTTCTTTAGAAGACTAGGCTGCTCCTCTGTAAATGCCTCTCTGCCTGCAAATAAAAAACCTCCCTGCTCCTTCGAAAACAACTCTCGATCATCATCATCTGGAGTCTCTTTTCCTTGTTGTTGTTCCATCTCTAATTCATAATCACTATCTTCTTGCTTATAATCTGAAACATGCTGACGGTCTTATTCCTTAAGCACATGCAAATTTTCAAGATATGCTTGCATCTGAACCCCCTTGCTAGCCCTAATGTTCTCTTCTACTTCTTCAGCATCTTCAAACAGGTATCTTAAAGATGAATATTTTCTTTCTCTCAGGAGAAGGACAAGCTCTGAATGTTGAGCCATGACATAGTACACCATGATAGCAGTCTCTGTGGGTCTGATCTCCATATGCATACTATGATAAACATTGTAAAACCTCTTTTTTAATACAACCAAGGCTTCCTCTTCCCCTCTCCTCAAGGCATTAAACTCAAACCAGTATTGATCAAGGGACTTGTTCTCACCCCAACACTTTAAAAATGCATGGAATAGCTCGGTCCAGGAGCCAATAGAACCGGCTTCCAAACATCTAAACCACACAGCAACATCTCCAGATAGGGATTGTGAGAACAGCCTCATTGCATCATCATGAACAATCTCAAACTGATCGACAAATCTCTCAAAGGCCTCCAAATGCCTCTCAACTGTAATATGATCCTCTCTAGAAAACTGAGGAAGATACTTAAAGGAATAACGAGGATAAGGATGAAGGTCATGTGGTAGCCTTAAAGGTTTAAACAACTTATTTTTTATTTTAGTTTGAAAAGCAGTGGGTTGATCATGAGGATTAACGAGTTGATGGCAAGGCTCAGTAGGAATAATGGAGGGTAACGAGATTTGAGAAGACTGTGAATTATTTTCAACCTCCTTAGGGCTACAAGGGTGATCAATTTCAAGAGGAGATGCAATACATATCTCATTTTTATGAATAGGAAGAGGTGAACACACAAGATCGGTATCTACAACACAAGAAGTGGGCATGCTTTCTTCTTCCAAGGATGGATAAATAAAGGAAGGCTTATTATCATCTTAATAGACAAAGCAGAGGATAATCCTCTTTATATGTGAAGGGAAAGAGAGAAATGAGTTGATAAACAAGAACATGATTTCATGAATAAAGCTCATAAACTAATAATTGGTCTTCCCCTTTGGTATGGTCATCTTTCTGTCAACAGGATCCTCCCCAGTGGAGTCTTCGATAGTGGAGTCACCAGGTGAAAGTTGCAATCTTCAATGGTTCTTATGTCTGATGCACCTTCAAAATCAGAAGCTCATTGTCATTCTTTCCCAGGGAAATGTCTTCAATTCATTCCCTAGCAGCGGCGCTAGAAATGTTAGCACTAGAAGTCACCTTCAGATTGCATAGAAGGTAAGCCCATTACCCACCAGTCTATGTGAGTGTAATTGAGTTTTAAGAGGTCAAATGGAGAAGAATCAATGATAATAACATTCTAACTCAAAAATCTGGACTAGCATGCACAAGAAATTGAGGTCTTGGATTAACTTTAGTCAGTAAGTTGGAGTAAAGGTGAGTAGAAGAAAGACTTTGGTTAGAAAGGTGTAGAGGTATGCTATGGACATCAGGTCTTCAAGTATTCTAAGGATGAAAAACTCAAACACAAGATCCTCTTGGATTCAAGTTTCAAGGAAAATGAAAGAAATCATAAAGAAATATGATCAAACATTCATCATAATACAGTTACAACAATCCATGTGAATCAGTCATTCATGAACTCTCTCAATATCAGAGGAAAATAAGATGGAGTAAGAAAGTTGACTTAGATTAATCAAGAAATCTCAAATCAAGTACATAACCAGGGAACCAGTGTTCTTCATCAAAATATTACAATATAATGGAGCCTAGCTAATCCAAATGGATATCGGTGGCCACCCACCTTTTCCAATTGGCTCAAAATAGTTTTTTGACAATTTTGGCAATTTACTATTTTTAGCAGTTTTAACTTCCGGGGCCATTTTGAGGGCCTAAATGAAGGATTTTTGGGATTGAGCTCCTCAATGATAGCCGAAGGCATCATTGATCCCCCAAAATGAATCTTCTCGATGATACCTTTCTAGTGGGCTATCACACGCCTAAAACGGAGATCATATGCAAAAGTTACGACCCCGAGAAGTTGATGTACTAACTTACCCAAACNATCTCCTAGGGTTAGGTTTTTGGATGTCTAGGGTTTTTGGCATTCTTACTTATTGTAAAAAAAGGCCTTCATAGCCTCATTGTAACCTTCTTATTGTGAATGCGCGTTACCATCACATCTCTTCTCAGAGATAAGCCGCCACCATTCCAGCAAGCTTGTTTCCGTTGCATTTTACAGTTTCAGCTTTTTTCGTTATTGAATAGAAAACCAGTTTTACTGTATCTCTGTTATTTTGTGTTAAGCACCTGTTAATAATCTGTATTCATTTCGTTCTTCTCATAAAATCTGGATCAGTGGTATAAGAGTGGTCTGCTCCTTGTCGTCTTAGTGCATGTCCCCAACGAGGTCGGAGTACAAAGAGTTGGGTCTCGAGCTTGTTTGGAAAGAAGCT
>JASDQU011246826.1:25938-37660 GCA_032191745.1 Picea mariana | reverse complement strand
GTCTGTGGCTTATCATCAATTAGACTTATCATCATTCTTGAACGTTAAGGATGGAATTCCTAGGAACTAACATATCCTTTGATGTGTGGTACATAATGAGAATGGAATGTGTGTTATAGAGATAACAGAACATCTCAGTGCTATAAGTATCAGTGCTATCAGTGACCTTATCGGTGTTATCAGTGGCCTAGTGCTATTAGTTCTATACTATCAGTGGCCTAATGCTATCAAATACTAGTGAAGCGACTGTATGGACGGTGGAAGGATAATTGTATATGGACGTAGATGGATGGTTGTATATATCATTGATACAGAAAACAAAGGGAATAATGAATCAAGCTAGATAGTCATGCAGAGCTATTGAAAATCCATTTCCAGATCATGTGGTGCTTGCAATTCTTGAAGAAGGGAAAATGCGGTAAGTACTGTGTAATTTTTTTTCCACGATTAAGAAATTTACATATGAAACTAAAATATATATAGATGAAACAAACAGAGTTAAGCAGAGATATATCGAGCTAAAATTTACTTGAGATATTGAAGTAGAAGCAGGCCCTCTAGCAAAGTTCTTCTAGAAGCCAAATTGAGTTGTTGAATGGAAGCAAAGGCTAGTCCTCCAGTAGAGTTCTTCTCCTCAATTCAGTTACTATTCCTGCAATTTTGATTTACTTGCAGAACAAGAACCTGAAAGGAAGCTTGGTTGTTCGCTACAATGCTCTCCTTGAAAGGAAGCTTGGTTTCTCGCTACGACGCTCTCCAGTTGAAGTGTAGCACAATGTGCAACACATGGCCAACATGCGAGTAGCCAAGAAGTAACCAAGAAGTCACAACGTGTAAAAAAATTAACTAACGCATAACAAACTTAGCTAGAGTGATATAAATTGATTGTATGAAAACGATTATTAACAACTAATGCTAGAAAATTAGTAGCATTAGTTGACCTCATGCTCGGTATATCAAGTATTTCAATACTTCCTAACTTAAACAGTAAGAAATCAATAAGATAATTTGGTTTTGCTAGGGAAAGGGGCCAAATAAGAACTCAAATTCTTTGATTGTTTAAAAATTTTGTTGTAAAAAAGTGTTTGATATTAAAATTTTGCTGTAAGAAAGTGTTTTGATATTAAAATTTTGGACTAAATGTATTGATTTACCAGACTGAGTATTGAAAAAATGTATTGATTTACATAGTGGAGTATTGAAAAAACGGCATTGACCCTCATTTTAAATATGACCACAAATTTTGTATTAAGTGGATATATCACACAAGAAAAATAGCACTATAAATTAGCGAAAAACAATAAAAAATTATACCATCATCAAAATTTTATTCGTCAAAATTTAATTACAAGATCAAAGTGAAATTCAAAACCTAATCTCACGCCGTATCTCATACCTAAATGGAGGTGTGTATTATAGATCAAATGAAAGGGCGGCTTGTACTTACTCCTTTGGCTTTTGCTTACTGCGATGCGATGTCATCGAAACAATAGTGTCCAGACTATCTGCCCTCAAATAACTTCTCCACCACTCAATTTTTTAATCACCGAAAACCAAAACAGAGAAAGTTGTAGTAGAACTTTCAACGGAGAGAAAAATTATGGTTTGAAACATGCGGTCAATGATAAAAATGTCAATTACATATTTATTTATTTATTTTTATTTTGTTTTTGTTTTTTTTAATAAAAATGTCAATTACATATTTTTTTATAAAAATGTAAATTACATTTACATTTTTTTGTGTTTTTTTTAGTGGTAATTACAATCAAATTATAATGATGATGGTTAATGTTCATGGGACCAAAATTGGTTTATCGCATTTTATGAAAAATAAGTGATTATTTAAAAAAAAATTAAATATTATTTGGATGCTTCAAAAGTATTAAGAAAAATTTTCCAAGATCACTAAAGTTTTGATAACTTAGAAGGTTAGGAAGGTTGGTATTGTGACAAATATTTTGAAATTAGGATTTAATATGGGTATACCACAACATTTTAAGAGAAAGTGTTTTTCATCTTCAACCCTCTTGGTGTCACCAAGGTGACATATTCTTTCTTGCCATAGTGTTTTGAGCGTCAACTCTTTTGGTGTCATAAATGTGACATATTCTTTCTTTCCATGGTGTTTTGGGGATTGTCCAACCCCAAGTTTCACTATGCAACTCATGAGAATTAATTCATATTTTAGCAATAGTGATTATCTTCTTTACCCTAATCAAAATAGAAATATACTTTTGATCTTCAAAATTAGGGTTAATCACCTCCTTATAATATCTTAATTTTCTTTTATCCTCTAATTCTTTATCACATCATATATTCTCCTTAAATTTAACTCCATATTTTTTATATCTTCATATTCTGGAAAATAACTTCTAGCGAAATCAGAAATATTTAAAAAACCATAAATTATATTACATGAATAAGACATCAACGAAAATTAACACCTTTGTGGCCTGACGTCCACGATTTAATTATAAAGCGGAAAATCACCGCAATTGTTTAAAAACCTTCGATTCAAAATCAAGCAGCTAAGACAATAAATTCATTATAAACTTACTTTCGATTAAAAAACAAGCAGGTAAAATTATAAATTCATTATAAACGCGTTGCTTAATTTTGCGTGAAGGTCAAGACCAATTTTTATAATAATTGCTGCTATTTATCTTGTCAACGAGAATGTGCATTAGAAATTCGCCATTTCTTTGCCATGTGATCCTCGCTACTCACGGATATCATAAACTATTTTTATCCTCATTCCGTTATATTGTTTTAAATAAAATATCAATTTTCTATTAAGATGAATATCAACACCATTTTAGTCCATCATCAAATGTTTCTGTCCATGCATATGCAAGAAAGAAGTGTTTTGTTTGTAACCTGATCGAACTGTGTGCATTACAATTTACAGCTATTATGAGGTAACGTCTTTATATCTAAAAGCGTGGGTGGGTGGAAGTATAAAATTTATGAAGCAATGGCTGGAAGCAAAGTCATGCAAGTATATTAGCTGATTAGCAAAATCATATTAAAAATAGTTGATATATTTAGATAGGCATTATTAAAAGGTAGTCTTTATGGTTAGTCTAAGCAATTTCGCTAAGAGTTCTTCTCTCTTGATTTTTTAGATGAAGTTCTTTAATAAATATTAAAGGTTTTGATAAAATAAATCAGAAGATTAATCAAGAATAAAAAAGTTTAATGATTTAGATATTGAATGAGGAGTTTTCATGATTGGTTCAAGCCATCTTTCACATTGAAGTTATTGGGGTGTTGCAGATGAGGTAATTAGTCAATTTAATATTCCAACTCATTACTAATATAAATGCATGTCCACAAAGTAATATGATATCCCAACTAACTATTACTATAAATGTATCCACACACACATAAAATATTTTGTAGGAAGGTTTTTCATCAATCATAATATGAATATTAAGAATCTAGTGAGAAGAATTTACCAAGGAAGAGGAGAGGGGCCTAAGAGAAAGTGAATCATGTAATGCTAAGTGTCAACATTAGAACTCATTTCTTTTCCATCACATGACTTAGACGAAACCATTTACCTTCTATGACTCACTTACCAATCACTAATCAATGAATGCAATGCAAGTAGGGAGTTGGTAAAGTATTATCACGTACTTATGAAGAGTGGGACAAATATAATCATTATGGGAAAGACTGAATGTCTTAAGTATTACCCTTGTGAGAAGGATGTTAGCCTTGATTCCCTCGTCATTTTCATTTGAGTTGTGCATGCAAGGGGCTACACATAGAAATTGTTTAGTTTAAAGGGCACACAATATGCATGCATTATGCATTATTCACCATTCTAACCAGAATCCATGAAGAAAAATAATTAAAAATCACTAATCATTGAATGCAAGTAGGGGATTGGTAAGTAAAGTATTCTCACGTACTTATGAGGAGTGGGAAAAATATAATCATTATGGGAAAGAGTGAATATCTTATGTATTACCCTTGTGATAAGGATGTTAGCCTCAATTCCCTCGTCATTCTCATTCGAGTTATGCATGAAAGGGGCTACACATAGAAATTGTTCATTTTAAAGGGCACACTATATGCATTCATTATGCATTATTCATCATTTTAACCAGAATATATTCTCACGTACTTATGAGGAGTGGGACAAATATGATCATTATGGGAAAGAGTGAATGTCTTATATATTACCCTTGTGAGAAGGATGTTAGCCTCAGTGCCCTCGTCATTTTCATTTGAGCTATGCATGCAAGGGGTTAGACATAGAAATTGTTCAATTTAAAGGGCACACTATATGCATGCATTAAGCATTATTCATCATTCTAACCAAAATCCATGAAGAAAAATAATTAAAAGAGATTGTAAGAGAGAAAGGGAAAGTTAGGAAATGGAAATAGGAGGTTGTAGATAAGTGTAAGTTTTAAACCTTTGAAGTAAAGTAATGCATATAGATTCTTAAGCAAAAGAGAATTTAATCAATGGCTCATTCACATAGTACACAAAGATATTATACTGGAAACCCTCAACCGGGAAAACCTTTCTTATATTCATTATCTCGAATTTCACCATTCACTATACAATATATACANTGCGCATAACTAGGGGGGGGCATACCTGCCCCCCCCTGGGACCCCCCTAGGAAAGCACCCGACACACACGGCACAAACAGAGCACTACTACGAGGGATTGTCAGACGCAGTTGTCATATCTGACGCGCCCACACACACATGCAAAGAATATAACACATACCCAACAATAAGCATAGAAGCTTGGGAATATATGAACCCCAAAACCCTAATGAATTGTTGCTCAAAGAATACTCCTTTTATAATTTTCAAAAGCTAGATAATGAAATGGGTTCTTTTTTCACACTATGAAGAGCAGTATACGAAAGGGTACCCTAAGGGACTGTGGAGCATATAAGGACTAGACTTCCTGGTGTTGTGTGGGGTAGTGAATGAGAGTGCCATGAGCTAGTCTGATAGTTGGTAAAATTGTCTAAAGTGCTTTGTGAGGAGTTGTTTATTGAGTATTGAGGGAAATTGGGTTGGGTTTGGAGAGAAATGACCCTATGAAATGGAATCCTTCACCTTAGTGGTCTCATATCGCAATACAAGGGTGGTATTCTCATCGACTACCTATGGTAGCATAGAAAGTTTCTCGAGCATAACTAATTTCTTCGACAAACTCTTGAACATATAAATTTTTCATGTTATTTATGAACATGTAATTACTTAGTCATTATTAGTTACTCTTTCTCTTAGAAATGCAATTTCTTGCATGAATTTTGTGTATGAATGTTAATTTAAGCATTTGGGCATCCCCTGCATGTATATCTAGTCATTGCATTCATTGTTTATTCATATTGCACATGAGCTTGTAATATTGCTAAGATTACATGGAATTTCGGCTCTATCATTGTCTATTGAAAGGATCTAGGAAGGTTGAGTTAATTGTTAGAGTTCATGGAACCCCTTGAAAATTTTATCATGGTGCAAATAGAGTTCAATTCCTTGTATTTTAGGAATTATTGATTTTATGCACATGAGCATGTGGTAGTGTCATATCAATGCATGTTATAAAGGTGCACTCCACGGGGAGGGGCATTTATAACCCACAATGATCTAGGTCAATGAATAGTTCCTAGATCAATGGTGGGAGTTCATTCCTAGGAAGAGATGCACAACATTTTATTTAGGAGAAGGCTATGAAGTGAGGACATGTTGCACCTTCCTATTCTTGTGGTTTATAAACTTGCATGATAAGAAAAGAGGACCCTTATGATCCGCCAGGAGCATGACCATCGATCTACTTTTAGATAAATGATGTGATATCATCTTGCCATGGAGTAACACTCCTTTAAATTGAAGTATGGGATGCATAGGGTGGACATGTGGAAAGATATCATTGGTGTGGGTCATAACCCCTTGATCCTCTAGAGAATCTTGACCATTGATATGGTCATGATTGACAATAGACAAGAGCCTATAATTCTAGTCTTAGTCTCAGTCCTTATTATTGGATTTAATAGATACATGTATCTCCTTCCCATTGTTGTGGGTTATAAACTTGTGCATTGAGGAGGGGTCTTTTGGAATTGTAGAGATCTTGATAGTTGATCATATTTTAGGTTGACGATAGGGATGGAAGCTTGGGGTAAGTAACACAAGTTTTATATCAATCATTCCTATCATTTCCTTCCCACTTAGTGACAATGACGGCTCCATTGGACCCATAATCAACATGAACCATTGATTTAGATGAGATCAAGGATGTATATTTCCTTGTGGTAAAATGGGTAGGCCCTTTGTGCATTGAGTAGTGGAACATGTGGCACCTCTTGGTTGGTGTGGGTTTTAAACTTTCACCTCAGTACAGAGGGGGTCTTATGACCCACATAGATATGGATCATCCATTGGTTTTAAGATCATGGTTGGAGTTTAAACTACCATGAAAGTGATTGTGATCTAGTCCTTTTGGTAGTGGTAAGAGGAGGACACTTGGCACACCAATATTGGTGTGAGTTTTAAACTTATGTGATAAGTAATGGAGGTCCTTTTGACTTGCAGTGATTGTGGGTATTGGTTGTAATTTTTATCTATAGTTAGGAATGCACCTATCGTGGAGATGATCAAAACTTACCCTAAACGATTAGACCCTACTTCCAATTAGAGACAACCACATGGTAGGCTTGAAGGCACAATAAGGCCAAAATACTATGTAAGATGAATTAAAATATCACATAAATGGAAAGTAAGAGTGAAATATGATTTAAAGCATTGCTCAAGGACTGTTGGTTCACTCAAGTCCTGATCACATTGGAGTTTACGTGTTGGTTTTTGCCATGCAAGAAAAAAAAAAAGATGGAAGAAAAATATAAGCATCCTAACAACAATGCTACATGGGTCTAGGTACATGATATAATGGTATTAAATCTCATGTTGTAGCATTGGGTCTATTATGGGCAAGGAAGTTGGAGCATACAGTTCTTTAATGGACCAATATACTCATCAAAGTCTTAAGTAAATATATTTGATCACAGTGGTTGGGAAAGGTAGAGAAGATATAAATGAGTAAATCACTTTGAAGAAACATAAGTCTTGTTCCCAATGACACAGTTAAGTAGAATTAGAGTCTTATAAAAAATTTGGAAAGAGATAAGAAGTCTAAGGATTATAGTTATCGCAAAGGCCTTTCAAATTTATTGATAGTTTGAAGGAATTGTGATCATGGAAGATATTCAAAATCCCTATGTGTTTGATCACGACATCGTGGGAGAAAATATGCTAAGTGGAATTGCCTAAATGAAATCTAATGGGAATTACAATGAGGACACTCCTCATAATATTGATAGACCATGAGAAGTCTGAGAGTAGAAGTATAGAGATATAGAGTTAAATTAAATATTAGGAGGAATGAAACTAGTTGAATGTTGCCATGCTTCAAAGTTTTATTGATGTACAAAAGAAATTGCACAACGAGCAGATTTCAAAAAATGATGAAGGATGTGTGAACAATTCAGGAACTTGAACTAAAATGATGTCCTATAGAACCAAAAGAAAGATGTCCCAATATGGTATATATACATCATTATAATCCTTTTTCAGTAAGCCATCTATCTTTGAGGACTCACTTAGTAGTTTAGGATCCTCTTCTTCTAGAAAAAGGAGGAAGAATCCTTACAGATATGAATTGCATATAGATAATCTAGAAAAGTGAAACCACCAACTTTTGGTGGTGAGGTAAAATATGGTCAGGAAGTTAAGGCTTAGCTTATGGGGATGAGGAAATATTTCCAAGTCCTTGATTACTCTAGAAACATGAAGGCTAGAATAGTTATCTTCAATATGAATGGTAGAGATTCAATTTGGTAGGAACAACTCATATAAATCAAGAAAAACAATCAGAGAAATATTGTCTAGAAGCAATTCAAGAAGCACTTTCAACATAAGTATCTTTTTTATTGATACTATGATGGTAAAATCAAATAATTCCATGAGTTTAATTTGGGCCAAATGGCCATGGATAAATATGTGAATAATTTCTTGGAGTTGCTAAGATGTGTTAAATAACTCAAAGAGGAGGAAGTAAATATCCAACATTCTTTTGGTGGATTACCTCAATCCTATAGAGACATAATTGAGTTGTTTAACCTCGGAATCTAGATGAGGCCATGAAAAAAGCCAAGTATTGTTATGATTAGGATAAAAACAATGTAAAAGTCCATAAGGCATGGAAGGATAAGAAGAAGGATAAAATTGACCAAACGAAGAAAGGGTTCAAGCCATCTCATTTTGAGAATCAACTAAAGACTTCTCAATAGAAACATCCAACACAAAGTGGAACCAATCTAGATGAATTAGTGGGAAAGAGGCTAAGACAACGTATTGAATGTTGGGGATGTGGAAAAAAACATTTATTTACAAATTGTCCACATCATAGGGAGAAGTGATGAATGTCCATAACATTTAGGAGGTTATAACTATGAATGATATAACAAGGACCATTCCTAGGATCTATGCTACACTAGAATATTTCCAAGTACATCATCAATCAATAGTAGTTGAGGTGGGAGGTAAGATTGCTAAACAATCCCTTTCCATTTTGATTGGTCCGAGATCTAGTCACAATTATATTGCTCCTAAATTTGTTGAAAAATGTGCTCTTGAGAAGTGTAAGCATAGTAAGTCATGGTTAGTTTAGTTAACCATTGAAACCAAGAGAATTTTTAGTGAAATGATGGAGATGTGTCCACTTGACCTTAATGGATTCTCCACGTGGGAAAATTTGAATGATTTTCCACTTGGGTCAATGATGTTCTTATTGGGATGGATTGGTTGGAAGCACAGTGAGTTAAACTTGATTTATACAACAAAACATTTGACTTTATTGATGAATATGGAAACCTGAGGAAAGTAAGAGGTATTCCAAAATATGTCTCCATCGAGAATATTTTAGCCTTGCAACAAAATAAATGCCTTAGAAAGGGATGTCATTTGTATGCAACACATACTTTGGAATAAAAAGGGGATAAAGGTCCCAAGATTGAGGACTATCCTATCTTGTAATTATTTAGAGATGTATTCCTTGATGAGGTACTAGGACTACCTCCAAAGAGAGACATTGATTTCTCAATTTACCTTGTACTTGGAGTACCCCAAAGTTAATGAAGTTAAAAATGCAATTACAAGAATTGCTTGAGAAAGGGTACATTAAACCATGTGTGTTTCCATGTGGAGCACCTATATTATTTGTAAGAAAGGAATATGTAACCCCTGTACCATGTATTGATTTCAGATAGTTGAATAAGGTCACTATAAATAACAAGTATTCACTGCCTAGAGTTGATGCCATTTTTGACCAAATGAGAGAAGCAAAAGTATTTTCTAATATTGTTTTGAGGTTTGGATATTATCAAGTTAGAATCAAGAAAAAAGGCATTCATATGAAAACCTTTAGAGAAAGGTATGACCATTATGAATTTATGGTGGTGCCATTTGGTATCACCAACCACATTCATGTGTCTTATGAATACTGTATCTAGCAAATACTTGGATAAAATTGTGCTTTTATTTTTTGATGATATTTTGATCTATTATAAGAATGAGGAAGAACATGAAAACCATTCAAGAGTTGTTTTACAATTGCTAAGAGAAAATAATCTTTATGCAAAACTAATCAAATGTGATTTCTATAAAAGGAAAATTCATTATTTGGGTCACATTATATCAAGAAAATGATTTGTTGTGGATCTAGAGAAGATTGAAGCCATAGTCAATCATTCCACTCCAAGGAATGTTACAGATTGGAGATCTTTCATAGGACTTGCTAATTACTGCATGAGACTCATTGAGGGATTTTCAAAATTGCACAACCAATCACTTATTTACCAGGGGATTAATTTTGAATGGACATAAGATTGTGATGAGATATTTCAACTGTTGAAGAAGCTTCTCATTAGTGCTCCAATTTTGAAAATTGCATATCCTAATAAGAATTTTGTTGTGAGCACATGTGCTTGTAGAGGGAGACTCAATGGAGTTCTCATGCGAAGGCCATGAGGTGTATTACAAGTCAAGGAAATTGAAGGAACATGAGGGGAAATATTCTACTCATGACCTAGAAACTTTTGTAGTAGTGCAATCTCTAAAGATGTGGAGGCACTATTTATTGGGCAAGAGGTTCAAGCTGAGAATTGATTGTCATGGTTTGAAATATCTATTTGACCAACCAAATTTGAATGTCATGCAAGATTGATGGTTCAAGTTCCTTTTTTATTTTTATTTTGAGATAAAGCACATAAAGGGGAATTAAAATAAAGTTTTTGATGCACTCAATAGAAAAATGCATGTGGAAGCCATTATAATCTGCAAATTATATTTTAGGAATATATTTATTGATTCCCTTGTTGAAGATGAGTATTATATCTAAGTGAAGAATGGATCGCAACAAGAGAAGTAAGAAAATAAGTTAGAAGACTAAATGTTGGATGAAGATGGACCTCTTATCTATAAGGATAGGATGCAAGTTTCCATCTCTTAAAAGTTGAGAAAAATTACCATGGACAAAATCCATAAGATGCCATATTTTGGGCATCTAGATTATCAAAAGACTACTATTACAACAAGAAAGCAATATTTTGGGCTTGGAACGAAGAGAGATGTAGTGAATTAAATTATTATATGTATGAAATGTTAGTGATTCAAGGATGAACATCAACATCCAACATGTTTGTTACAACCTTTGCCAATTCCAGAATGGAAGTGGGAGGTAATATCTATGGATTTTATTATTGGGTTACCAACTAAACCAAGGAAACATGATTATATCATGGTTTTGGTAGATAACCTACACATTTTATTCTCGTGAAGTCTACTTATAATGTTGATGATATTGCAAAAACATTCATGAGAGAAATCTTTAGGTTGCACGGGTTACCTAAAGCAATTATGTCAGATAGGGAAACATAGTTCACTTCCAACTTTTGGAAAAGTCTTTTTAGATATTTAGGCACTCAAATGAATTCCAATGCTTATTAACATCCACAAATAGATGGGAATACTGAAAGGGTAAATCAAGTAATTGAATACATGCTTCACATGTATGTGATGGATAAATCATCTAAGAGGGAGGATTATCTACACTTAGTAGAGTTTGCATATAATAATGGGCATCAAACATCATTTAGCAAGAGTCCATTTGAGGTTCTATATGGCAGAACACGTAGGACACTAGCAAGCTAGGATAATCTTGTGAATATGGTTACATTTGCGCCTGAAATGCTCAAGGAAATGGAGCAAGAAGTTACGAAAAATTTAAAAGTAGCCCAAGATAGGTAGAAAAGCTATGCATATAGGAATAGAGTGCATAGGGCATTTTGAGTGGGAGATCATGTTTACTTAGAGTGAAACCAAAGAAGATCCCTTTAAAGCATGAGGGTTGTGCTTAGTTAGCACCTAACTATTGTGGGCCAATTGAAGTTCTTAATAGGATAGAACCAATTGCATATAGACTTGCATTAACATTGAGAATATCATGTACTCTTATTTGCATCTTATTAACTACATAATTTGTTTGTTTTAAAATGGTAATTGGACATGTCACATACATGCCAAATGTTTTGAGCAAATATTGACCCAACTTATCCATTACACCTTATATTTGTGGAAAACTATAACTAGACAAAAACATATGTCATCCCAATCAAAAAAATGTTCATTTA
>JASDQU011246824.1:50474-64517 GCA_032191745.1 Picea mariana | reverse complement strand
CATTACTTCCCTTGAACAATAACTATTGATTATTTCTCATATATTGTGCATGGTGTATTGTGGTGTATTGGTGTAACTCTTATACTATTGTTCATTTCTCATTAGATATAGTTGAATGGTTTAAGTATAAGTTGAAAAAGTTTTTAAATTTTACTTGATACTGATTCACCCCCCTCTCAGTATCAACATAAAACTCCTCACCATACACAAATAGAAAAATCAACAAGGATTGAGGTCCCAATCATCAGCAAGACATTAGTGACTCTAAAAAATATGGGCTTTTATAGAAGAGATTAGTCATAAAAGTCCAAGGGAAAATATCTAAGGGGAAAAAACCAACATAAGGGTGATAGAAAGGTAAGTGCAGTGTCCCTTCTCCAACATTTGAACTCAATTTATATAATTAAGAGCTGGTTAAGTTCATTGGTAATTGAAATTAGGGTTTCATATGTGGCAAAATCTCGTAAACTCCATTCATGAACGCACAATTAATGTGCATTTATTATGTTTTTCCCTTTTTAGGATGGACCCGTGTCTTTCTTTAAGGAAAAGCGTGGAAACTATGTGTTGCTTGAAATAAAGGCATGTGTATGAGGCAAAAATGCAAATTATCATATATTTAATGTGGAGAAAAGGTAAACCCTAGAAAGTGTTATGGCCAAAAGGAAATTAGAGGTCAGTAATGACTAAATAATAATATAATAGTGAAATATATTAATGATCTTATTGATGTCTCTTTCAAAAAATTGAAGAATTGAGAACCAAGCATTCTCAACAAGAGCCTTTCCATTTTGAGCCAAAACAAGGGACTAACATATGAAGTGGTTATAAAAATGTAAGCCATATCTAAGAGAGTCTCATTTCCAAACAAGATGAGGATAATGCTTTGTACCACATAGGTGCATTTAATCTTATGATTCCAACATTGTATACTTTAGTGTGTAATTTCTCTATACAAGAACACTTCAAAGCCTACGTTACATTACAAATCTAAACATTATTAAGATAAAAAATGGTGTTGACTAAATCATCATTACTAAAGATACTTTAAAAACTAACCACTAATAAACACCATAGTTTTGGGGAAGTAGTCCGTAGAATAAAATTTTATGAAATTGTGGCCTTGTGGAACAATTAGTGATTCTCCATCTGCAAGAAATCAAAATTTATTGAATTATTTGGAGAATACCAACAATTATTCTAAGAATAATCATGGGTAAATAAAAGTTGTAGTTTGTCTTCACATTTCCCTCTTTCCTTCAGTTTTCTCCTTTCATAACTTGCTTATGCGCAATCTTATCAGTTGGACGTCATTTTTCAAGTTTTTTTGTTGTTGCAAAGTGTGTGATGGGATTGACAAGAGAAATCCAATTTGAAAAAACAAGTATATGATGGGATTGATGTGTGTAGATCTATATGATTTCAATGTTTGAGGTAAGCACCTAATTTGTGAATCCTCTCACAAGCGCTAACTTGAATCTAAAAGAAGAAATCCATTAAAATTTATACTTTTTATATTTAATTTTAGGGTTCTATCATATTGAAATAGAACATTTTATTTTGATATAAATAAAAATGAGACATTAGAATGAAATTAAAATTAATCTTACCTGGATGGGGTGCCACCTGGAGAAAATCGGAAGACATCTAGAACAAAGCAGCCGAGGGAGTTATTAACCCCGACCATCACCCCCTGCTCATTTACTCCTCCATAGCTCACACCATGAGGGGAGTTATGTTAGTGCGCCTGGCTGGGATATTGGGTGAGAAAACCAGCTAGGAAGAGCGTACCAGGAGGATGCAAATGTATTTTTTGCCTTCAATGGCGATTGCAGTGGTCCTTTCAATCTTTCATGGAGTTAAGAGTAGCATGCAAGCTCATTTCACTCCATTATCTCCCTGGTGCACTCTCTCTGCAATGCTCCTAGACCCTCACAATTCCTCTCGCACCATTATTCTCTGTGATCTCTACCTGTGCACCAATGGCATCAGCTCTGCCTCCCTCCGATCCATTCCCCATTCTGGCTCCTCTATCTCCCTTCATTGCACCCTGCATATTCCCCTAGCCTTCACTCACTCCTTCCACCACCTCCCTATCCCCCCCACCATGCCACGGGAGCGTGGAAATCCCAAGAGGGGGGCTCGTAAAAAAACTTCCCTCTCTCTAGTTATAGGCTCACCCCCTCACAAAGATCTCTCATTTCCCACTTCTCTAGTCCTCTCCACTCCTCCTAGAGCACTCAGTCAGCCAGCAGGGTCAAATTGGAGACAACCTCCTCCATGATGCATTTTCCCCCGTCTCCACATGTACCTCTGCTTTATAGTCCTAGAAAATTTAAAGAGGAGGTGCCACCCTTGGGTGAGTGTCTTCCTCTGGCTACCAACCTCTTTCCCCTCCCCAATAGTCAAGCCTGGTGACCATTACTATGGCGACGGAAGCTGCCAAGTGGAGGAGGATATTCCTCTAAGTTGGCAGTTAGAGAACAAGGCATGTAAAGACAAGGACTTCACCACAAGGGATGGAGACGAGACTGGAAAGGAGGAATAATCTATGCCTCAACATTTCTCCAACCATCTCGTAGAGGAGCACCTTCAGCTCCTCTTTGAGATTAGGCAAAATCAAGATGACTAGGTGCATTCACAAAGCGTCCTTAGTCAAAGGATGGACATTTTGTTTGAGGCCCTCACGGATTCTCCTACGAAATCCAGATTCCCGACTTGCAGACAACGGTTCACCCCAACCTTTATTATTCATGGACAACCAGGCCCAGCTATGGATTGAAGCCCTCAGGTTTCAATTTTTTGTTTATTTCAGTTACAAAGTCGGTGGTCTATTTTACCACGACAACAAGCTATATGCTTTAGCATGTTTTCTTATTATGTCTATTTAATTTTATTCATGGTGGCTTTGTACATAGCCAGCCTTAGTGGTGGAAGGTGGAACTTGGTTCCAGCAATTTCTTATAATTTTTTGTGCAAATATTACAGTTCCAGCAAGGCTAGAGCTCAACATATTATGTTAGTGGTTGAATAGTATGTAGCCACCTATTCTAGTTTCCCTCCTGTGGGGGAACAGGTGGCTACCATGTGTCATTGTATAGCAAACAAATGTTATTAATATAAGGTTTCGTACTTTTATTTACAAAAAAAAAAGAAATTAAAATTAATCTTTATAAGAAACATTAATATAATGAAAGTACTGAATTCAAATGCTAAACTAATCACTAAATAACCATGAAACATAGTGCAAAGAGAAGAAAGATGATCTGAAATGAATCATTATATAATTTGTCATCTATCTTAGTATTTTTTGTAGGGCCCAGTTTGGTGATTTGGGGTCTAGAAATGTCCAGAGTCATTTTGAGGTGTTAAACAATAGTTTTTGGGGTCAAAATTTTATAATATTATCTTCTACCCCTTGATGTTATTCTATACACTGCAAGCTTTCTAATGGTGAAAAAATCACCTCAATCAAAGTTAGTATGTGAAAGTTATGCTTCTCGCAAGTTAACCTACCCTATTGACCACCATGGTACCAAGTGGATGCTATGTCAATCCACATTACTCACACATGTGGGTCTAGTCAAGTGTAGACTTTCAAGAATATTCAGAGGGTCCAAAACTCTAACACTAATTGAGGGTTGAGGCATGCAAAAACCCTAACCCTAACCCTATATGGCTATTAGACTATGTTAAATATTGTGCCACTAGGAAAGGAAGGTATTCCATTCTTTTGGTATTTTTATTGTTCCATAGTTGAGTAGAGAATCTATGAGTTGGGATATTGAAGCATAATAAAGGTAGAATATTTTATAGCAACCATTCAAGTCATAATTTCTATGGAAAATCCATAGTGAGTATCCCTTTCTTTGTACTCACATTTCATAACTAAGAAAAATAGAGCAAAGCATAGGCCTCGCCTTCTTGTTGGGTTTTCTCCCATATTGGATTTCCCATGTCACATCTTGTGTTCATTTGTGTGGATGACATGTTCATTTGTTTGTTTCTTTCATTTCAGTTTCAATTATTTCCACAATTTTGAGCACTATGCTAGTAATAATAAATTTGAGATCTAAGATAATAAACCACATAATAAAATATTTCACAATATTTTAAGATCTATGATAAACTGTTCTAGTGGAATATCCATGATAGTTTAAAAATCACAAGAAATGAAATTTTTTGGAATGTTTACTCAAAGATATATTCTTAGATAAAATAATGTTACGAACCTCCAAACTCAAATCCATCAATTCAATCCACTATGAAAATAAACCCCAAGTGGTAAGCTTTGTGCTCTCTTGTTTTACCTAAAGCATGAAGAAATATCTACAAAGAAAAGACTTGCAACAAACAAAATGATGGATATATGTAAAAAAATGTACAATAACATTCCAAGAAAAAGGGATTATCTTCACAACGAGACTCCTCTTTATCATGCCTATGACAAAAGCATTCATATCAATCTTTCCAATTTCTAAACTTACATGATGTCTATAACATGGTTAAATTTAAAGCATCCATATCAATATTTCCAATTTCTAAACTTACATGATGTCTATAACATGGTTAACTTTAGTCTATAACCGCACAAACTTGACAAAGTTTCATCCTTCTTATCTTCATTCTAGTTCATCGCTTGACAAAGGACTTAAATGTTATACATATGGATCTTTTTAGAATGCACAAACATGCTAGTGTAACACATATGGGTGCACGAGCAACATATTTGATTGGTAATATTATCATTTTAGAGCACAAGTCCACCATGAGTTTGTAGAATAATGGCATTTTGTCATGGTGTTAATCATACAAAGTCCACCAAGAGTTTGTAGAATAATGGAATTATGTCATGGTGTTAATCATACAAAGGCATATTTGGGATGACTAGGGCATCGAGGAAGTCATTAAAAAAAAAAATCTCATAAATTATAAAGTTTGGATTCACTTTTGGTTTATTTGTTTGGTTAATTTGTTTGAAAGATAATTATGGTTAAACATATTTAGGTTTCTAGGTTTCTAAATAGTCAATTGAAGAGAATTTTAGGTTTTTAGATTTCTAAATAATCAATTGAAGAGAATTTTAAGACTTTGATATTGGTTATTAAAGATTTGTACAAGGTTTATTTGTAATTCATTAGCTTTGAAGATTTCAAGATACAAGCCAATTAATTCAAATGAATCAACCTAGTATGTGAAGTAAGGAATCTTATGGGACACAAGATGAGTGTTGTTAGGTATTATTTTTCATTTATTTGTATGAAGCAAATTTATATAGATAGTGTGTATGTTGGATGCAATATAGTTGTCATCGAATGTACTTTGTGGATAAGTTTAGGTGCATGTATCTCACATCACTTAATAAGGTCTTAAATTTTATCAATTTTGCATTTTGGGTACTTGAGATCCATAATATTAACAATAAAAGTAGAACTTCACTCTAAATTGTTGAAATAGCCCAATAAAATTGTTGATAAAAACTAGGATGCTTTCTTTATTACTTTTTATACATGATGAGTCCAATATGCTAAAGCAGTTTCTTGGGGAGTAAGTTCTCTCTCACCTTAGCAATGCGTGAAACATGCAATTTCCTCTATTAAGATATGGAGACCACCAAAATCCTTCTATATATAAAATTAAATTCTAGGGAAAGTTGGGTTATTATGATATGGAGACCACCAAGCTCTTTTATATCTTAAATTAATTTACTAACTACCTGATTCCTGGAGAGCCTTAACGTCAAGGAGACCTCTCTGCAGCTAGACATAATTGTTTATGGTGGTGGGGCCTCCAGCAGTTTCTAGGTGCTACTCTGATGGAATGTGAAGTCAATGCACTCATTAGTGCAGCTGATGAGGAGCACTGGGAGAGGTGAGGGTTATTCTCCTCGATTGATGCAATCAGTGGGATTAAATACACAAACTGTCACCCTAGAGAGAGTTTTAATGTTGACTTTAATGTGGAAGTCTTACCTCCTACTCTACCTGTCGAGCCTCATCCATTTCACCAGCATGTGAACATTTTGGAGCCTAGTGTTTCACAAGCTTGTGCAGAGTTACCAGGAGGGGTTTTTGGGGTTATCCGGTCTGCAAAGAAGTTTCATGTGTTAGGAGGGTCGGTGAAGGGGTTTAATGGAGTAGCACGGACTATTAATGGCAAAGTGTCTACGAGAGATGGTCAACTAGACCAAAGAAGTCATGTTAAGCACACAATGAAGGTGTGGAAACCTAAAAGGATGAAGCAGAAGTTGGTTTTGTGAATGGACATTGGTCTAGAAGAATCCTGAAACTTGGCACTTTGTGCTTTAGTTGGGAGACTGGCTTATCGATCTCAGTGTGTTTCACCACTTGAGGAGTGGGTTCTTAGGAATTGGGAACCTTTGCTAGGATATTCCCTAGAGATTCTTTCGCTACCGAGAGGTTGGATGGGTTTCGTGTTCAAGTGTCCGGAGGATTCTGAACTGGTCCTAAATAAGTATTGGAGTTATGAAGGAGGAAGTATGTTGTTGAAAAGGTGGCACTTAAGTTTTAATCCAATGATGGAATATTTTAGTTTTTGTCATATCTGGGTGCTCCTCCCGAGTCTCCCATTACAGTTGTGGAATTTAAAAGAAATGGAGGCGGTTGGGAACTCCATTGGTCATTTTTTAAAATTAGATGAGACATATTTGTGGTCTCCAAATAAAAGAATGGCTAAAGTGATCATAGAAGTGGACATTCATGTGGGGCTTCTGGTAGTTTTAGAGATTGAGTGGTGGGGTCTTTTGTTTGTACATCGATTGGACTATTTGTGTCTACCATTTCCTTGTAATATTTGCAAGAGGACTGGTCACTTGAGGAAGGAGTGTCCAAACATATTTGGCTCTTTGGCTGACGATGATTCAATGGATGAAATGCTCAGTGATAATGTCACTCTGCTAGAGGATGCACAAGACCCACTGGATTATCCGAGGCTAAGCTCTAAGGAAAGTTTTGTTGCGTCGAACACTACTTTTGTTGGTAAGTTGAAACACTATTGTCCTAAGCAATAATTTTATTTATCTGCTTGGGAGCGTGAAAATTTAAATTGTATCCTCTTCCCTGAACAATCTCTAAGGTCGGTTCTAGAAAATGATAAGACTAAAATCTCAGAACCCGAGAATACTCCTTTGGGAGGAGACAAAACTCTGATCTCTAGTGAGATTTCACCTACCTGTGGGGTCACTACTAATACAAATATTCTGAATGTGAATGTGGATGATTCTCTTACTACATCAGGTTATAGTGAATCAACACTCAGTGACTTTACTTTGGATATATTGATTACAGATTTAGTTCCTTCACTTAATCGGGATTCTAACCCTATTCTGTTACTAACCTTTTTGGGCAACTTTCCTATGGATAGTTTGTCAATTAAAGGGTCTTTTAAGGGTACCCAGGGGAATGGGTTTCTTACTTATTCCGACCCTGCATGGTCAAGGGGTCTGGGGTTTGAAATCTTGCCAATCAAAATAAGAAGTGCCTGTAGGAAGGTGGGGGCTAGTAGTTCTACTTCAGATATTTTACCTTTTACAATCACTGAACAAGGGGCGCTTAGAGGCATGAAATCCTTGGCAAGGGATAAATAATGATACTCCTTTCCCTTAACATCAGAGGGGTAGGAGGACCCCTGAAACTAGCATCCATTCGTAGACTCTTATCAAAAACTACTCCAAACATTATTTTCCTACAAGAAACTATGGTGGTTGCGGATAAGGCAAGATTTTTTATGAATAATCTCAAACCTGACTGGATGATGTGTGTTGTTAGTGCTGTGGGGATTTCTGGTGGACTTATAGCTTCTTGGGATCCAAATTTTTTTGTTCTAGATATGTATCTAAGTAGTGGTGGTATTTGTTTGTCAGGAACCTCCCTAATGGACAACAGAAAGATAACACTACTGAATGTTTATGGGCCCTATCGGGATCAAAAATATTTCTGGGAATCTATGGATGGTATAGGTTTTTTAGAACATAAGGATCTGATTATTAATGGAGATATGAATTTCACAACATCTTCTGAGGAGGTTTGGGGGCAAACAGCTCTGGTAGACTCATTGGCGGGTTTTTTTAAATCGCTCTTTTTAAAAAATAGTTTAGTGGATGTTGTCCCTCCAAAAGTAGTTCCTACGTGGCAGAATGGTAGGTTCAGTTTTGATAGTATAGAAAAATGCCCGATCAAATCTACATGGCAGAGGATCGCATTGCCTCTAATCTGAGGTATAGGACATGGGTGGAATATCCATACCTGTCTTATCATGCTCTGGTTTTCCTTCAGTTTGGTGTTGGGATTCTAGCAGTTGCATATCCTTTTAAGTTAAATCCAGTATGGATTGGTGATGATTCCTTTGTTGGGATGGTTCGGGACATTTGGAACGATCCATGTTTTCTTCATTTTACAGGAGC
The DNA here is from genome assembly GCA_032191745.1 of Picea mariana. Taxonomy (NCBI): domain Eukaryota; kingdom Viridiplantae; phylum Streptophyta; class Pinopsida; order Pinales; family Pinaceae; genus Picea; species Picea mariana. Next base: position 56,095 of record JASDQU011246824.1, on the reverse strand, counting down.
TCAAAGGAGACTAGTAGGGAAACTCTCTCTTTTAAAAGCTCAAGTTAAAGCGTGGGCTAAGGAGAAGTGCCTTTGGGATCAGTTAGACTTGGTTAAGATTGAAGAGGCACTTACAATCTGTTATAATCAAAATACACAGGGTATAATTTCTGATATCCTTGATCAATCTTTGTACACACTTGAGGCAGAGAGGAAGAAAATATTGTTGGTGGAGGAAGAAAGGTGGCATCAAAAGAGTAGGGCGATATGGATTAAAAATGGTGATAATAATACCAATTTTTTCCATTGCTTCACTAGCTATAAGCATAATTAAAAATACATTTTGGAGATAAAGGATGATACAGGGGGCATCCATACAAGTTAGCAAGTCATCAAGGAAGAAGCAATTAAATACTTCAAGTCTTTCTTTAGAGATACAATCTAGAACAATATTGAAGATCATATCAACTATGTCAAATTGTTCCCAAACTTTGATAGTGAGGAAGAAGTACTTTCTCCAGAAAAGGTTGTTTTGAAGGATGAAATCTTTGAGATTCTAAGAGGATTTGCTAATGACAAAAGTCCCAGTCCGAATGGATGGACTGTTGAATTTTTCTTAAACTTTTTCAAGTTGGTTGGATAGGACTTGTTAGATATGGTTGAAGAAACAAAACGGAGGGGAGTTTATTAGTTCAATTAATTCAAATTTTCTGGCATAGATTCCCAAAGTTAATATCCCCTCTTCCTTTAGTGATTTTCATCCTATTTCACTCTGTAACTTATGTTACAAGATCATTACTAAAGTTATTGCAAAGAGAATCAGGCCAATTTTGTCTAGATCACTTTCAGAAGAGTAGTTGGTTTTTCTTAAAGGAAGACAAATACTAGATGCAATCGATACTACACATGAATATTTACACAACATTAAAAATAAAAAACTACAAGCCCTAGTCCTGAAGCTTGATTTAAAAAAGGCCTATGATTGTACCAATTGGGATTTCCTAAGGTTAATTCTGCTACAATGTGGCTTTGGGCTGCCAACAACCAATTCGATTATGGCTTGCATAACATCTACAACATATGCAATATTGATAAATGGAGAGGCTTCCAAATTCTTCAATAGTAGAAGAGGACTTAAACAGGGTTGCCCGTTGTCGCCCCTTCTTTTCATCCTGGTTATGGAAGGTCTTAGTCTTTCTTTAAAGAAAGTGCAAGCTGATGGTACTCTATGTTCAAAAACACAGGTATTCCAACAGAGGACGAACACCTTCAGTAACCACTCATATAACCAGATCAAATATCAACACACTAATGTTTTCATGTGGTAAAACCCCTACGGGGAAACATCCACGACCCCAGCCAATGCGGCCACTTGGAGCAGTTCATTAATGCAAAGAAAACGATTACAGAGAGATTTTACGAGAGTTTCTCACAATCGATCATCGGAAAAATGACCCTCCATGCTCTTTAAATAGAGATCATGGACCAATCGGGTGTTAAGCCACAGATCAATGGTCGTTAAGATCAAGGAGAGTATGAACCATTGAATCACTCTATGTCGGGAACATATCGTGACCATCGGATTTCCTAACTACAAATGCATACTAATGCATACAAAATAAGCACACTAAGAAACACACCTTTAGCTAATGACACACTAGACCAAGTAGATCTTAACTAACTCCTAAGTATCTAAATATCCTAACATCCCCCCGTAAGAACAACTTGGGATAGGATTGAAGGATTTACAATGTGGAAAAAATAGTAGAAGGAAGGAGGCATTAGAGCCTATCCCCCCTTAATTACAACTTACAGAACTCCTAACATAGATCGAAGTTTGGAAAAATTCGCTTCTGTAAGAGACTTTGTGAAAATGTCTACAAATTGATCTTTTGTAGGGCAAAAGAGCACTTCAATAACTTGATCATGAATGAGATTTCTAATGAAGTGCATGTGTTGCTCGATGTGGTTTCTACACTGATGTTGAACTGGGTCTTTGGAAAGCTTGATAGCACTCTGATTGTCGCACAAAATACTGGTTGGATGTTGGTGCTTGAATCCAAACTCTGAAAGGATCTATCGAAGCCACAAGGCTTCCTGACTTGCATTTACCACTTCTTGGTATTCTGCTTATGATGAAGAAAGTGCAATAGCCTGTTGTTTCTTACAGGCCCAAGTGACAGGTCCTGAACTAAGGCTAAAAACATAACCTGTAGTAGACTTCTGATCATCAGGGTCATCGGCCCAATTTGAATTAGTGAAACCAACCAATAAAGGAGTACCCTATGAACTGTAATGTATCTCGAACTAAATTGTACCATGGACATAGTGAAGTATTCTTTTTTTTTTATTTCCAATGGCTTTCATGGGGTGTTTGCATATACCAAGCAACAAGACCAACAACAAAGGAAATATCAGGATGGGTATGAGTCAAGTATAAGAGGCTACCAACTAACTGACAGTATAGGGTGGCATCAACTTCAGGAGAAGTACAGGTGGCAGTAAGCTTGATCCCAGACTAGAAGGGAGAAGGGGTTGGTTTACAATATCCATGTGAAAGTGACGAAGAAGGTCATAAGCATACTTAGACTGGGAAAGAAAAATTACTTCATTGGTTTGCAAAAATTGGAGGCCAAGGAAATAGTGCAAAAAGCCTAAGTCTGTAACTTCAAATTTCTTCTTAAGGTTGGTTTTCACATGGTTTAAAATTTTTGAGTCACTACCAGTAAGGATAAGGTCATAAACATAAAGGACAAGGATTATGAGATGGCTTCCTACTTTCTTGGTATAGACATTAGGATCATAATGGCATCTAGAGAATTTAGTGTCAATAAGAAAGTTGTCCAATTTGGCATACCAAGCTCGGGGAGCTTGATTAAGACAATAAAGAGATTTATTAAGGAGACATACAAGGCTAGAGTCATTCTAAACATAGCCAGGAGGTTATTCCATGTAGATTTATTCTTGCAAAGCTCCATGCAAGAAGGAGGATTTAACATTCATTTTGGCTATAGGGGCAAAGGTTTCATTATAGTCAATTCCTTCAACTTGGGAAAATCCTTTGGCAACTGACCGAGCCTTGTGTCTTTTAATACTTCCATCTAATGCATACTTAGTTCTGTAGACCCATTTACATCTGATAAGTTTTCTTCCTTTTAGAAGAGGTACAAGATCCCAAGTATCATTTTCCATTAAAGAATGATACTCTTCATTCATTGTTGTATCCCAATCTGGATGACCTGAATATTCTGCAAATGTCTCTATATCATGAGTCTTTGAAACTTGATCCAAAAGAGAAGAGGCTCATTGGAATTTTGAACGTGTTCGATGCTGATTTGAAGGGTCACCAACAAGACCACTGGTTGCTTCTCGTGTTGAACGAACCCATCTAGGAAGCGATGGAACTGGTGTGAGTTCAAGTTCAAAGGACTCATCTGGAGGAAGGTGAGTAAGAGGAGGTGGATGTTCATCCTCATTGTCATCATCTGAAGAAGAAACAAAAATAGGAATAGAAGAAGGCACAAACGTTGAAGATGGCTCATAGGCCGAGGAAGGCACAACCACTGAATTAGGTTCATAGGCCAAGATAGTTTCATCAAATTTAACATCTCTTCTAATAATAATTTCATTACAATGTGGTTGATGAAGTCTATAACCTTTGACATATTCAGAATAACCAACAAATATACACTTCTCACTTTTAGGCTGTAATGCTTTCCTTTTCTCATCAAGAATGTGAACCCATGCTTTACTGCCAAATACACAGAAGTGACTTACATCTGGTTTAATTTTAGTCCAAGCTTCTTCTGGTGTTAAATTTTTAAGATCCTTTGTGGGAGTGTGATTGATTATGTAATTTTCACAGTTGATTGCTTCTGCCCAATACTTTAGACTTAATCCCTTAGATTGGATCATACAATTAGCCATTTATTTTAATGTGTGGTTCTTTCTCTCAGCAACACCATTTTGTTGTGGTGTATATGGAACAGTGTGTTGCATTTGGATGCCCTTTGTAGTGTAGTAACTTGTAAAATTATTGTTCACATATTCGCCTCCATTATCTATTCTTAACTTTTGAATTTGATGTCCAGATTGTTTTTCTACAGGGGCCTTGTAGGGAAAAAAACTTGTCAAAAACTTCGCCCTTAAGTTTTAATAAGTAAACCCAAGTACATCTGGAAAAATCATCAATGAAAGTTAAGAAATACTTGCACCCAGAAAAAGAAGGAGAAGAAAGTGGACCACACAAATCACTATGAACAAGATGCCAAGGGCCCGAGGCATGCCAAGATGCATGTTTGTCAAAACTATCCCGATGATGTTTGTCGAGAACACAATCAGCACAAACACCATCTCTGCATGAAACAAGAGGAATACCAGTCACCATCTTTTGATTACATAGTTTCCGCAATGAGCAATAGTTTAGATGACCAAACCTCTCATGCCAAAGTTTTCTCAAGTCATCGCTATGAGCAACAAAAACTGATGAAAAAGATGATGACCCAAAGTTTTCAAACTTGTACAACCTGGTAATATCATCAGCAATTCCAATTGTAAGAACATCCTGAGGATCTTTTAGATCCTTGATTACAACTTGGTGAGGTGAAAAATCTACAGTTTTACCTTCACCTGAATGAGTGATTTGATATATTGATAGAAGGTTACAAGAAATACTTGGAACACATAATACAACATTGAAATGACCATTATCTACTTGAACTGTTCTAGATCCTACAACACTAAGAGATTATCATCACCAACAAATATTTTCTTGGTGTTACTTTCATTTAGAGCAGAAAATATGTCTTTATCCTTAGTCATATGATAAGATGCTCCTGAATCAATAAGCCACTCATCAGAAGAATAAATAGAAGGTGTGTTGAAGGAGAAACCATAAGCGGAAAGTGCATGTCCATGAGAAGAAGAAGAAGAAGAAGAATCAATACTGATGTTGTGCTTCTTCATCATTGCTTCTAAAGCTGCCATATTCTTGAAACATTTGGACTCATCATGACCATCTTTATCACAAAAGTTGCAATGTCTATCAGTATTCTTATTTTTATATTTTGCTCCTTTGTCACCATTAGGAGTTGAAGTTGTTTGAGAAGGTTTGGGAACCTTGTGTTGCTTGTTGTTGTAGCGAGGATGTTGTTTCTTGGGATACTTGGGTTTATCTTTCTGTTGGGAAACTAAGGCTTTGTTGGAGGTACCTACAGTGTTGATCACTCCCAGTTGTACAAGCTTATCTTCCTCTCTAATCAAACTAGCACAAAAGGACTCAAGAGTGGGTTTTTGATAATCTTTCCCTAGAGCCTCCCTCATGGAATAAAAGGTAGATACAAACACAGAATATGCGTTACCTAGCTTATAAAGAATAATATAGATGCAACGCTCTTCCTCCATTTTTATCTCACATTCTTCACATTAAATTATGAGTTTTTAAAACTTAGATAGATAGTCTCCAAGGCAAGAAAAATCACTTGGACTCAAGGTTAGTACTGTTGGACACACCTACCACACTTAGAGGGCAGGGGTGAATGAGTGTGGGGCTCTTTTTCCAAAACTTCCCTCTTGCACAAAAACTCATCAATTAGCATTCAACATTTATTCAATACCCATTGTTGTCATTTATAACCAGTTAG
>JASDQU011246824.1:1986-25848 GCA_032191745.1 Picea mariana | reverse complement strand
ACATCGGGTGCCACACAACTTCCAAGTGGGCGACAAAGTGTGGCTGCATTTGCAAAAGGAGCGCCTTGCTGGACCCCACCGGAAGCTTCGGCCGCTTCGATATGTGGAAAATGCCTTTGAGCTTAGCATTCCACCATTCCTTGGTCTGCACCCAGTGTTCAATGTGGATCGCCTTCGGCCCTACTTTCCACCTCCACTAGACACATCCAACATGGCAGAACAACTCACACCAACAGAGTTAAATCTAGACTACATGGAACAAGCCAGAACTGATTAGATCATGGATACACAGATCAAGCACACCTGAAAACAAAGGATACTACTATATCGAGTTGTCAAAGCAGGCCAACTCCTTCACCAAGGAAAATGGCTCACCAGGGACCAAGTTCAGCAAAAGTTTCCTCATCTCATGGAGGAACTCAACGCAATGGGTACCATTTCTTCCTAAGGAGGGAGGATTGATCCAGGTGGATATCGGTGGCCACCCACCTTTTCCGACTAGTTCAAAACAGTTTTTTGGCAATTTTGGAAATTTACTATTTTTAGCAGGTTTTAACTTCCGGGGCCATTTTGAGGGCCTAAATGAAGGGTTTTTTAGATCAAGGTTCTCAATGATAGCCAAAGGCATGATTGAACCCCCAAAATGGATCTCCTCAACGATACCTTTCCAACGAGCTATCACACGCCTAAAACGGAGATCATATGCAAAAGTTGCGACCCCGGGAAGTTGATGTACTAACTTACCCAAACGGGGCCCACATGACTTTTGGCACTTCATCTCCTAGGGTTAGGTTTTTGGATGTCTATGACTTTTGGCATTCTTGTCTATTGTAAAAAGGCCACTAGAGCCTCATTGTAATCATCTTCTCACGGATGCGAGTAGCAGCCACATCTCTTCTCAGAGATAAGCTACCAGCGCCCTAGCTAGTTTATTTCCATTCTGTCTGTAATCATATTTCAGTCATATGTTATTAATGAAATGAAGTCTTATTTCCGCTGCACCTCTGCGTTTATGTGTATTTCTGCATTTCATTGTGTTCCTACATAAATCCGGATCAAGCTCTCATTTCTATTAGCCCATAAAAATTATGCTCGTAACTCAATAATCTATGAGAGTCACATGAATGTCTAATATTCTCATGTGGCCTCTCCCAGATGCACTCTATTGTGGGGATTGAAGTTCCAACCCCTCTCCCAATTCCACCTAAAGGTACCTCCTATCGAGATAATGCTACAAAGTTTCCATTCTATACTATGCTTCAAGTCAAGGATGATATCGATACCTATGTCTGTGTGATTCCTTCCAAAATGGGAGGTTGTTTAGTATGGGGGTTAGGCATTCACCTAAGAATACAAGGACCTAGCACTAGGTCACACCTAACATTTTCTCTATCCTATTTGGACCCATGACCCACCCCCTAGAATTCACCAATGTCAAAGTAGTTTACATGGTTACCCAACATAAACTCTACCCATAATTTCCTAAGGAAATATAAAGGAACCTTCCTATTATTGTAGGGAGGCTTGTCAAAAATCACAAACCACATATCCATCAAATTATCCTTTGATATTTGGTAGTTTCATCCATCCATACAAATGCATATCTTTGTGACTGGTGGTTGTAATCTAGTTCTGGGATCAATGAACAATGACATTAATTCTTATGTTGTAATATTCAAGTCTCTAACTTGGTTTTTATCGAGGAAAATCCTATAATATTCAAATTCGATAGCCCTGTAATAAAAAAATATTGGTTAACTCCTCTTAGTAACTTGCAATAGATGATACATTGGTGTCTAAGGAAGTAGCTAATGACAATCGGGTGGGCTCTCTACTATTCTATAAATCTTCAACAATACATCTAAGACACCTCTACTCTTCATCAATTTTTTTGTTTACATTTCTTGGTTGTGGGTTGGGCCCCCTTTTAATTAGTCCCAACAAGAATGTGTACATGTTCCTAGAGTTCTTGTGTTTTATTATGAATGTGCACATGTTTTTAGGAATGTGTGTGTGTTCTTTTCAAGGATCGAATGTGGCATCCTAAGTGACAGTTTGGGGTTTGTCGAGCCTATCACATTATGATTGTGTGCATGTTATTACTAACATATGCATGTTCCTTCATGAGTGTGTCCATGCTCACTATGTAGCCACTTTTTTTCCATCAACTTCGTGAGAGTTCCCATAACTCAAACATTACAAATCAAGAGAATAAAATAGTGTAGCAAAATGGAGTAATGTTATATGTTACAAGTAATATTATTTCAAGACTTTTTGATGTCTCATTTTATTACTTGACCACTATTTTCAAGTAGTTTCCAATTTTTGTAGCACTACATTTTAGGTCTAAGATCTTCTTCTTTATAATAATTTCCATCCTGTTCAACTTGATATTATTTTACAATGCTTAAAATAAAATTTAAAAATAAGTAAGAAAATTACATTGATTATTATTAATATTATTAATGTCTATTGAGACAAAATGTAGTCTATTGGACCCTAAGAAGGTTAGGGATTACTTAGATTTCTTTATAATTTGATTTATGTGCTTGAGGAACATTAAGCAAAGTGTTCCAAGGTCACCATAGTTTTACTAATTGGAAGGTTAGGAAGGTTGGTTTTCAAATTGAGATCCAATTTGGGTATATGTTGGACATTCTAGGAGGAATTTATTTTCATCTTCAACCCCCTTAGTGTCACAAGGTTAACAGTTTCACTATTGAACTCATGAGAATTTATTCTTATTTTAGCAATGTCATTTTTCTTCTTTACACAAGTCAAAATAGATAGATACTTTTGATCTTATAGATTAGGATTAATCACCTCCTTATAATATATTAATTTTCTTTTTCCAAGTAAATCTTTATCACACCACAATATCTCCTTAAATTTAGATGTAATAGTATTTTTAATATTAGTCGTATTATGTAGTATAATTTATTCCTTTATTCCCCAATGGTTTAGCAAGGATTAGGAATTCGTATGCCCTCCCTACTTGAGCTAAAAGTGGTTTTAGATGGATTTTGAAGCAATATTTAGAAGCTTGTTGTCATACATTTGATTAAAATGTTTCTTATACATTAGGTACTTTGTTATAGCCATGCTCTCAATGGAATAAAGGATCTCTTCTATGAGAAAGATAGTGAAAAAAAGCAGAGGTGTGAAATACACTTCCTACACCAATATATGAGAGAATAATTTCCATAAATAAAAAATATGATAATCACAAGAAAGAAACAAACATTTAATACCATAGATAACAATATTTCTTGTGTAAAACCCTTCCATGAGAAAAATCCCATAATCAAATCACACTCTATATTATTTAGCAACAAAAATAGTTACAATATAGATTCAATCTTTGTTCTTTGAACAAGAGTGTTTAGTAGTAGCATAGTTTTGGATAAATTCTGGAAACATAATGATAAGATAAGACTCACATTCTATATTTTCCTCCATCCCAAGAGATAAATAAATAAGCCTAATTAAAACCATAAACCACTTATGGTTTCTCCATTTCTACTTGTTGGAAACCAATAGAAGATTATTCGTTGTGACGACTCTTTGCCATTACTCTACTCCTCTACAACACTGCATTCTTTGCTACATTACAACACTACAATATTCTCTACTCCGCTATTGAATAAGTATGAGTTTCCTTAAAGTATATTTTTCTAGTCATTTGTTTTGGGCCTCCTTGATCCATTCTAGGATTGGTAATGATAAGGAAAAGAGTGACCCATCCTCCTCAAATTGTATAGATAGAGCATAAACCACAACATTCTCTTCACCCTTCTTCTATATGATCTCATAATCATACTCCAAAATATTGGTGACCCATTTATGTTTCTCTAGTGAATACAAGTTTTGTTCAAGGAAGTACTTTATACTATGATGGTCAATCTTGATCTAAAAATTCCTCCCTTTGAGGTATGGTCCCAAGTATATACTACATGAAGGATAGCCACCATTTTCTTCTCATATGTGGGTTTTCCCAAATTTTAGTCACACAATGTTTTACTGGTGAATGATAAGGGGAGTCCTTGCATTAATACTTCTCCAATACCTCTCTGTAGAGCATCAAATTCCAAGACAAGTATTATTGAAGTTAGGGACTACTAATACTAGAGTAGTACACATGGAATTCTTTAAAGTAGTGAAGGAATATGTTTCTACCTCACTCCAAACAAAGGAATTATTTATAAGAACTAAAGTTAGGGGATATGTTACTTTTACATAATTTTTCACAAATTTCATATAGTATCTTGTAATTCCTAATAATACCCTAAATATTTTTAGTGTTTTGGGATGGGGCGAATCTTGCATGGCTACCAATTTATTGGGATCAACTCATACACCCTTCTCACTTACAGTTGGACCCAAATATTCAACCTTCTGAGCCCCAAAAGCACATTTAGAGTGATTAAAAAATAATTGGTTGTCTCTCAAGAGTTTCAAGGACTTATCAACATGCTCTATGTGTGATTCCCATGTTTTACTATATATCAGTATCGCATCAAAAATTACTAGCACAAAATTGCATAGGAAGGGTTTGAAAATCTTGTTGAAGAGACTTGGAATGTGGATGGAGATTTAGGATTAAAGGAATCACTAGAAACTCATAATGACCTTCATGTATTCTGAAATATATATTTGGGATGCCTTCCTCTTTCATATTGATTTAGTTATATCCAAAAAATATATGAAGCTTAGTGAAAATATTTTCTCCAAAAATTTAATCAAGGAGATCATCAGTAGTACGGATGTGAAATTTTTCCTTGATTTTCAACTTATAGAGAGACCTAAAATAAGGACACATGTGTAAAGTGTCTTCCTTATTTAATACATGACTATTGGTGATGAGTAAGGGATTGTACTGGGATGAATGACCCCCACCTACAATATCTCATGAATCATCTTTTTTATTTAATTTTTTTTTGAAAAATGGTGGTGATAAGGACACACATTTGGTGGTTGAATTCTTGGAATAGGGGAATTCCATGGCCATGCTCTCCTCGAGAAGGGGGTAAACCATTTGGTGTATTAATTACCTGATGATGTTTGTAAAGGACTATCTAAAAGTCTGGTTGGATTTCTTGTGTTGTTTTATCCATAAACTATATATAATTAATTTGGACAATAATGCCATAATGGCCCTTGTTTAATAAATTTTCCATATGATGAGAGCTAACTATTTCAAGATAGCCTAACTAAGGCCCTCAAGGGTTTGTACATGAACCTATTTATTGAAACTTGTGTAGAGTTATTTTAAATCCATGGTTATTGGTCCCATCATATGTATCCATTCCCCCTCGAACACTATATATCACACCCACCCATATAGATGGAAAATATATGGGTTTTGAGATGATAGTATCCCATATGGAGCCTAACATTTTCACATCTTCCCCCACATTTCATCATACCTCCATTGGCAATCATGCTTTGAAATTTTGGCACTAGATGTACATAACAATGGGTTTCTTTTTCCACTCTTTTCAAAATGAAATTGTCAGTACTACCACTATCAATTAGGACTATGAATTTTCAATGCTTGATGTAACCCATGAATCTCAAGGTTTGTGGAGTTGAAATGGCTAATAATGCATGTAGTGAGATACATGGTTCTTCATGAGAGAATGGAGGTTCTACATCGACCTAAGTTTGAGTTTTGGTGTCTTAAACTTGTAGATATGGTGTCTCATCGATAATTATTTATTTATCTATGGAATGAGTGGTCATATCAATTTGGAACATTTTTTTTTTTACACCAATGACCTGAAGAATATTTTTCATCACAATTATAACAAAGTCCTCAACTGTATCTATATTCCATTTCTACTATAGATAACCTTTGTACTTTCAAGGGATCAATAGGATTTTTCCTTGGGGAAGTAACTTGGGGAGGATGAGTGTGGGGAATGAAGTTTTTTTTTTCTTGTTTGTGCATTTATCATCGTCTCTATGTATCGGGCCCTTTGTGTCACTTTCAACCACATAGTCAGACTTTGCATTATAACTTGTGCTTGAATATATTCCTTGAGGCCACTACTGAAACATTATTTACAAAAAGAATATGTTAAGTTCTCTATACATATAGCTAGATTCTCAAAGGATGGCATAAAATTTGTCACTGAACCTATTTGGAGTAACCTGGTAAGTTGCTCCAAATAGTGAGTATCTTTCTCAAAATATTCATAGACAAATTTAGCAAACTAAATCCAAGATATATAACCTGCATATGATTTTTTATTTCATTCCCACCATTTTCATCATTCTAGATCTACATAGAATACCCCCACCCTAAGTTTCATCATGTCATCAATAATACCCTGAGGGAAAAGTAATATTCCATCTGGGTGATCCATATAGACGGGTCAGAACCATCAACATTGTTCAATCCCACCATATGATAATGTTTCCATATGTTATTGTACATTGATCTATTGTTGTGTGGACCCAATGAGGTTTGTGGGTGGTTAAATAGTCCCGATTGAGAATTTTATTCGTGGTGTGGCTTAATGTATTATGTTATCCATTATTATACTTCTAGTATTCCATGATCTTTCATAGGTTCCAATTTTTCCATCAAACGTTTTTTCAACTTATCCAACTTCTAATCCAACTTTTGATTGAACTTCTTATCCCAACTAGTTACATACTATTGAATTCCCACAATCTGTTCATTAAGAGTCATAACTTGATTCTCTAACAGATCTGGTATTCTACTAGTAGAGCAAGTGGGCATATTTCCTAGGGATTTGGTATGAGGTGGTTGATAGATATCCACCATATGTGGGCTCAAATAAAAAGGTGAATAGATTTTAAAAACATGGAAATGGAAGGTTCTATAGTTCTCTAATATATGTGTGGGGTCAAACATTAATAATCAACCCAATATCTTATGGAACTAAATAAGGAGGCTCAATCATTCCCTTAGTTGTACTACTCAACTACCAAGGTACTAGAGAGTGGTCTCCCTAAGTGTTGTTCTCAGTGTATTATAGCAACAATATGGTTGATTAGATTATCTAAGGATGGTTTTGGGTATACCTAGGGGACTTCCTCTATACTATAGGGCATGCAGAAGTGATATTTTGTATACATGTATTGTCTGATGGAGTACTAATCAAAGGGGTACCAACAAGGGTTAGAAGGGTTTCCAACAATGTGATTCCACTTGTATTCCATGTGTGTATTCTTCCCCTAACAAAGTTTTACCCATTCAATGATACATCACTATGTTATTAAAATATTTTGGAACACGTCTCTATAAAAAATAAAAATTATGATCTTGTTAATGTGAAGAAAAAATCTTATAATAACCAAAACATAACTTGTGTAAGGTAGGGATTCAGTTTGAAATTGTAAAATGAACACAACTTTAGATATACATATATAATTGGCTATTATGACTCCAATTATAAAATTTTGTAGATTTTATGTATCTAATGGCATCGGCTGGACTGAAATTTGTGCACTCTGTCAAAACATATCCAAATCTTTGAAATTCGTAGCCATCACTAGAAAAGAAATTAAATTTTCATATTTTGAATCGATGATATCTCCACTTTCTAGACTTTGTTTTGGATTATTTGTTTTTTGAAATTGGGTATTTTTATGACAAAAATTATCATCGTTTTCAATTCTCTTCAAATTATGCATACAAATTTTCAAAAATCAATTTGAATATTTTCAACCTCTTTCTTTTCGTCAAAAATATGAAAAAAGAAAAGAATCATCCCCCTTTGTGCCCCAAAATTCTCCCACTTCACGCCCACTAAAGATATTTGATACCACTTTCAATGTAAAAAAAATTAAAAAAAATTAGAAAACTCGTATGAGATGTAGTGCAAAACCTAAGAACACAATAGAAAAGAGAGAGAATAATAGAGAACTATGTTTACTTTCCTCTTCAAGGGGGTAACCTCGAATATAAATGCTCCAAATACAATAACAATTCTTCAAAAAAAAATACATAACCTTCTATTGAATATATAACTATCAATATAGAATATTAAGTACCTATGGGTGCCTTATAATGTGGGTCAACCAACTAATTTAGGTATTATTACTAAAAATCATGCGTTATTACAATGAGTGACTATTAACTAACTATTTGATGGCACTTATTCAATGATAGTCGCATCATACTTTTTTAAAGTATCTAAATAATGGGGTTAGGTTAGGACCCTAACAACAATGAACAAAGGGACCATGTATTGTCTCTTTCTCATCCAACTCACTGCTCTACCAAACAACTAAAACTTGTAACCACTCATAGATCCCCTTTTATATACATCCCCTACCTAATCAAAATAAATATAGCCATGTATATCCAATGAGTGTGGATCCTCTAAAATATATTTATGATATAATATGGAACATTCAGAAGTACCTCACAAATATATGAACACCCTCTTTGTTGTATCCTTATGTTCACATCCAATATTATCCATGGATTGACTCCAGACTCCGATGAGTTGGGAAATTCTTGATCTAGTACATACCATAGCATACATCAAAATACCAATTACACTAGCATAAGGAATAGATTCCATATCCTCCACCTCTATGGATTTTGTAGGACGATGCTCAGCTAAAATCTTAGTTCACACAAAAAATGGAACACTTAATGGTTTGTAATATGCCATACAAAAAATTTGTAGTACATAGTTTACATATTTACTCTAGCTCGACCAATGCCTTTTATTTTCTTTATCCCTCCTCATCTCCATTCCTAGGATATACTTTGTATCCCTCAATTCCTTCATATCAAATTATGCTAAAATTTAGGACTTCAAATAACAAATCACATCCTTACTATTACCAAATAATAACAAATCATCTACATATAGAGTGATGAAAAGGAAATGATCACCTTATTGTTTGTAATACACACATTAATATGATTTGAATCTTATAAAACCTAATCTCAACAAAAAGGAGCCAAAATTTTCATGCCATGCTCTAGGAGACTGTTTGAGACCATATAAAGACTTGTTTAACTTGAAGACCAATGGATCTTTACCTTTTTCAACATAGTTCTCTAGTTGTGTAACATAAATCTCATCCTTCAAGTCACCATGTAGGAATGTAGTTTTCAAACCAACCATTCTATCTCTAAATAAAAGGTTTCTGGTATAGATAATAATAATCTAATAGATGTTAAGTTAGAAACCAGGGAAAATATCTCACCAAATTATATTCCTTCATCCTAAGAATATCCTTTTGAAACCAACCTTGCCTTATGATTTTCAACATTACCATATAAACCAATCTTCTTTTTGGATACCCATTTACATCCAATGAGTTTCCATCCATTATGCAATGGGACCAAGTCCCTTGTATCATTTGTTTTTAGTGAAACCATTTCCTCATCCATGGAAAATATCCAAGAATTATTATCTTCCATCTCCATTAACTATTTCATTGTTCTAGGCTCATTGATTTTAGCAGATAAAGAAAATATACATTGAAAATAAAATGGCCTATAATTATACCTATACTGTTGCCTTATTTTTCGAGTGGACCTCCTTAAATTATGAGTTGTATTTTATTCCTCCTCTTCTGAACTCTTTGAGCCCTCCTTCTCATCAAGTCTATCATGAAATTATTGTTCATTTTCTAGTTCAACTTTCTCAGTACTGGGTGGCAGTTGAACCACTAAATTATTATCATCCTCTTCTAGCTACACCATTGTGGGAGAAGACTTAAATTGTCTAGAAATAATGTTTTTTATACAAAATGTTTCCAGCCACAAGATATCAAATCTTGTACCTTTTCAAAAAAATTCCATAGGTGATGAATATGAATTTCACTATTGATATGTATGGATATTGAAAACGTAGAGGGATCACTCAGTTATGGAGGGTGCACTTAGCAACAACATATTCACTCACAAGAGGGACCACTTATTTATCCAATGTGCATTGTCTATAATTTAGACCCAACAATCAACCAAGGGAAGGGCACACTTATTTTACTCAATGTGCATCGCCTCAAACATCAAACCAACAAACAAAAAAGAAACCAAGAAGAGGGCGCACTAGTCCCTTGGTGTGCAACAACCTTACATACACACTCATGTAGAAAAATGAAAATGAAGAGAAGAGAAGAGGATATTCATAAGAACTTCATCAAGTGTATTAGAGAAAAATGTCCCCTTTAATAATACAAGGCGACTTATTACAAAGGTAATTGTTTCTTTTATTTTCTGTGACTTTCTGCACATTTACACTGGGGAGAGAAGTTTCTCGCAAAAATGACTAACATAAATTGACTGACCATTTATTTAGAAATAGCCTTGTTTACTTAAACTGATGAAGGATTTATCACAATGATGTGACTGATTGAAGCTGAAATAGATCAGAAAACTAGCATAGAAATTATTCCCTTTAATGCTTGCTTCCAAGACTAGTGAGATCATATTACAACATGAGTTTATGAGTTAATACTGATCCTATTCTACTAGTTGGCCAAGGAAGAGGGGATGCCCTTCCTGGTGGCCCAAATCCTCTTTGTTTATATCTACAAGCATGCCTACTTCTACCACCAACTGAGGGATATTTTGTTTCACTTCCTTGACTGTCATCCACTTGGACTCCGTTGGAGTTTGGAAATGTTCATCAGCCATGTATGAAGCATGATGTTGCTTGGAAAAATTCAGTGTTACTTGCAAGGCAACTGCAAATGGAGTGTGTTGCGATGATAAATTATGACCGCCACTATGGTCAGCCTATTGTTCTCGGTGTTGATATGTTGATCCCGATAGAGACAAAATGAGAGGCATTTTTGTGGGATCTAGAGACTGAAATCCAAGACAGACTTACCAAGGTGATAATCCAGTGGAAGATTGTGTGGCCTTGTTATAAGGGTGCCACTTCTGCAAATCCTGCATCAAGAGGTATAATTCTTTGGCATAGTTGTTGTAATTGAATTTGGCTATGGAAAGGGTCGCGAAGAGCTAATTCATCAGTTGGCCTCCTTATTTATGCATCGATCCAATAGAAAAATGAGAGGCATTCTGGAATAAGGGATAGAAATATTTAATTATGGATTAGGTGAGGGCATGGTAAGTGGTAACTAGAAGAAATTTAGTAGTCTCCTGCTTTGGAGTAAATAAACCTAAAGCAGTGCAGGTAGAGAAGGAAGATGGATGATGGCCAGATTCGAGTAATTGACCCATTTGTCATTTGAGTTCGGTAGTGTCTTTGGTAAAAGGTAGAGATGATAGGTTATTGTGTAATGAGGCATAATGAATGAGATCAATGGGTTGTGCAATGGTTTGAGAGGGTGGGAATATTGTGGGAGAGTGAGAGACATTGGAAAATTCTGCGAGGAGAGGGATTATGGTGGGAGGCGTCAGATTAGTGAGGTTCTTGGGCTCAACATTGTAGGAAAAACACAGAGAAATGTCTTTTTGGTGAATGAAATGGGTAGTTTCTTCTTTTCCAAGACGTGACAGAGGGGAAGTGTGAGGCGTTAAATTTAGCACATAGGTGCATCCTTCATGTTGAATTTTGTAATGATGGGATTTGGCATGGTACACGAGTTTTTGGTCTTGTTGGTATGGGAGACCCAATAAGATTTTTGCACAATGTAAAGGTGAAACATCGCAATCCATGGTGTCGCAGAAGGGGCCAATGGAAACATTTATTGTGCAACACTGGATAATAGTGATGCGGGGTCCTCCCTTTTGTACCCAACCAAGTTGATAGGGATCCGGCTAGGGGCTGGTGGGAAGTTGCAGATGTTGGACTAGGTCTTGTGAGAATATATTATTTTGGCTTCCATTGTCCAGAATGAGAGTTGTGAGTTTATGTGTAATTTGGTAGTTATGAGTAAAGAAGGAAAAGTTAGTGCAACCCAGTTCATACGTAGTCATGAGAATGAGGGATGGATCAACTTTGGTGCGGTTGGTGAGAGAGATGACTTATGGTTTTTAGAGAAAATCATTGGGTGTGACCTATGCAACCAAGGTATGATGGGAGAGGATATTTTTATGCTCGACAATCGACAAAGTTGTGTGAGTTGGTATTTTGAAATGTACACCAAACCACAGTTTTGGTCACTAACAAGGAAGAAGGGTAAGGTTGACGCTGAGAAGGATGTAGGTTGGAAGACTCGGTTCGATTTTGTAGATATCAGGTTGGATGTGATACCTTTTGTTCTACGTCCAAGGATTGTAAGAACGCCTTGTCCAGAGAGGAGCTTTCAAAAATATCAACTTTGCGATGGAAAGGCAACAAAATACCAGCATTAAATTTGATTATAAATACCTCATCGTGATAGTTGTTATGGAGCCGTATGCGTAACTTGCATAAGATGTGAATGTAACCTTGTACAAACTAATTTGAAATATGGCGGAGCTACAACCACTTGGCAAGATGATTAGGGAGATAACTTGGGGGATAGAAGCACTCATGAAATGTGTGACAAAAAGAGTCCCACTAATTAATACAGCCAATTTTATGAGACGGTGGTGTACCTAGCTACAAGACTATTTCAAATTGTTCCAATTGAGTGTCCATCAAGTTTGAGTTATCCCTTCGAGATGCAGGCCAGCGATCTGTAATTCAGTGGATTCTTCCATCTCAAGGTAAGTCTTGAAGTATGTGGAGAGGCTATGGATCTAGGAATCTACCATCTCACAATTCATTTCCCAGCGAGTTTTGGTAATTTAAAGCATGTGTCCAGGTGCATGGTCGTCGAAGTCTGGCATTGTTGGATTCGAAGTAATTCATGGAAAGCCAACACCAATTCTTCAACTGATGTTGACGTGGTTGGATTGGAATCCTCACTAGATACTTCTCTTTAGGGTGGCATGGTTTGCAAGAGTAGAAAAGAGGGAGCGTAACCTCTTGAAGGAAGAGGTGTGAGCTTCCAAAGGGGACCCTTGTTACCCATGATTTTGGTCATCATGATGATGTATTGATGATGGTGTACTTAGGCTCTTCATAAGAACTTTCTCCTGAGAAAAATTTATTTTCATCTCTTCCAGAAAACTCATTTTTTAACGCTGTTTGCAGGCTACTAATACATTTGCCTGTGAGAATGCATGATTCTCACAGGCTGCCTTAAGCTAGGGTGCGAGAAGTTTGCACTGTGTTGAACTGCTAGGGTGAGAACTCTTTCTAAAGTAAGGAAAAAGATGAATTCTCGATGCTTCTAGAAGGGAATCTTCTAGAAGGATGAGATGGCATTCGAATGGTTATCCTAGTACTGGATTCCTTGATATTTTGGGATCATTCTTATCCAAGTAACTAATTCATTCTCTCCTATATATTGAGGGAATTCTCATGAAAAAGGTTAAGCAAGCAAAGAAGAAAGCAAAGAAGCAAGATTCATTGAAGAATAGGTGAAAGATTGTGTGAAGGATTGAAGCTTGAACAGCAGGCTAGGAAACTCGAGCAAGGATATCGTAAAGGTTTTGATCTTCTTCATGCAAGTAAGTAAGTGTGTGTGTGTCGGAGCCAAGGGCCATCGAAAGGAAGTTTGCGACATCAAGGCTCAGGTTGTAATCTTTACTTTCCATCAATATGATACAGTAATATGTCCCTTTCCCATAAAGCTATTTCCACTTTATTGTATAATTCCTTGATCATATACATAGATTGACTGTTGAATAGATTGTGCTTTCTTCACTTTGGTTGGTTTGTGTTGTCTTGATATTGGCTGCACAAGAGCACTGGAGTGAAGCAGGCGCAACAAATACCACAGGAAGCGATAATAAGGTATGTTCTTAGTTCTTGCCTCCTATTTAATTCAATGGTCAAAATCTAGGGAAAGAGTCATGTTCTGTCTTGCTTTGTTCTAGATCCAGGTGGATCTAGGGAGATCGGTTAGTGTCCGCACCTACAGATTTATCCAATAACAACCCTAAGGAGGGTGCACGAGGAACCCTAATAAGGGTGAAAATGT
Organism: Picea mariana; assembly: GCA_032191745.1. Classification (NCBI taxonomy): domain Eukaryota; kingdom Viridiplantae; phylum Streptophyta; class Pinopsida; order Pinales; family Pinaceae; genus Picea; species Picea mariana. Next base: position 11,925 of record JASDQU011246824.1, on the reverse strand, counting down.
TGCAATAATTCATAGGCATAGAAGAACCCTGAGAAGGGAAACCGGGATTATCTAAGAAAGAGTGTGGAGAATTAGTTGAAGAACACAAAAAAAATATGAATTTTGTGGATGTTTCCTCCATCTCCTCCTTCTTCTCTGTGTGCAGAAACTTCCCCAAGGCACATGATCTGATACCAATTGATCTACCTGGAGATTTAAAACATAGAGGTCACACTTATTTATGGATGGTGTACATAGAAACAATGCATTCACTCACAAGAGGGAACACTTATTTATCCAATGTGCATTGTCTAGATCATAGACCTAGCAAGAAACAAAGTGAAGGGCACACTTTTTTTACTCAATGTGCACTCCCTCAAACTTCAAACCAACAAACAAACAAGAAAACAATAAGAGTTCACACCGATCTCTTTGTGTGAAAAAACCTGACGTACACACTCACACAACAAAATGAAAATGCAGATAAGAGAAGAGGATATTCGAAATAAATTCATCAACTATATTAGAGAAAAACGTCCCCTTTAATAATACAAAGAAACTTATTACAAAGGTAATTGTTTCTTTTATTTTTAGCGACTTTCTGCGCATTTAGACCAGTGAGAGAGGTTTCCTGCAACAATGACTAAAATAAACTGACTAACCATTTATTTAGACATGTATCATTTCTTACTTAAACTAGCGAAGAATTTATTACAATTATGTGACTGACTGACACTGACATAGATCATTAAACTAGCATAGAAATTATTACCTTAAGCGCCTTGCTTCCAATACTGGTGACATTATATTACAATAGAATTTTCTAATTTAATATTTATTCTCTTCTACTAGTTGGCCAAGGAAGGGGGAACACCCTTCCTGGTGGCTCAACTACCTTATTATGCAAATTAGACTTCTTCTCCTTAGGCACATGAGCATATGCCTCACAACAAAAAATATAAATATGTTGAATTGATTGATTGTTTCCCATCCATACTTCCATAGGGTTCTTGTCTACAAGAGATGATGTGGGAGAGATATTAATAAAGTAACATGAAAAAGAAAATTATTCTTCCCAAAATGTCTTCTATAAGAAAAATGCATTAAGAATGATCCTTGATCTCTCCTTTGATGTTCTATTCATCCATTCTATTAAGGGTTATATGGATTTACCTTATGTCTTTTGATTCCATTCTCCTTACAAAATTTATCAAACTCTATAGAATAAAACTCAGTGCCATTATTAGTCCTCAACACCTTAATTGTCCTAGGAATATAATTTTCCAAGGGAGATTTAAGCTCCTTAAACTGACTAAAAACCTTAGAGTTAGTTCTAATAAAGTCAGGCGATGTCCTTCTAGAATAATAATAAATTAATGACACATAATACAAATCCTTATAAATAGAAGGAACTTTCATTAGACCAAATACATCAGAATGAATTAAGTCGAACAACCTAGATGATTTATGAGAAATAGAATAACACTGAACCTGTTTCTATTTTTTGACGTAGGCGCGCCACCAAGGGCACATCCGCTCACAGGACCTTCTCTTCTTACTCGCCCCGAAGAACTGAAAATCTCTTCTAATTCCCTATCAGGAATTCTGCACCCACAGTTCTCTTCAAGCGATCCCCCTTCTTTGACTTATCGGGGAATCGGAACTCGCGGCTCGCAAGTTTGTTGTCGATCAGTGGGCTCTCGAATCCCCGAGACCTGATGGCCAGTCAACACTGCCTTTATCTTTCCTATCGGGACTTCTACTTTGTCAAAATTTTCCTTATCGGGATATCGCTACTCGCGATATAGAGCACTATGATTTACCGACTCCAGATACCCGACGCGCCAAAACGTCGATGCACACGTACACATTAACTTCTTTCACTTCTATCGGGACTTCGGAGTTCGCGGGATCGAGAATCCTAATGTCAACAGATTTGGGACCTGCCTTTTCCCGATCCCCGATATGATTTGCCACCTATCTTCCACTAAGCCTACTGTGGCCCACACAACTCTCCCATCGAGATATCACATTTCACGACTCCGAGCTGCACGAATTCTTGGTCCTTGAAAACCCTGATTCTCCGAACCCCAACTTCCTTGGATCTCCTGACACGCGTCCTCAACAATGAACAGTTTTGGGCTCATCGGGATATCGCTACTCGCGATATCGCAATTCTTGTTACAAAAAATTTGGAGCTTTGACTTGTGAATCCCCGATACACGATATCACGTGTAGATCCGATGGCTCCTATGGCATGGATCAACGGCTCTGCCTCTCCTAAGCTTCGAACCTCTTCACGCTTGCACTGATAACTTCCCTGCACCTTCACAAGATCTAACGGCCCTCGGAACTTCGTGAAATCTCCTCAGAGGATTTCGATCGTCCGTTCTTCCTTATGTAATACATGAAATGACGAAGGGTCTCTCCACGAGACTCGTTCACTTTCTTGCCAACCTGTGATGCTCCCCTCAGACTTTCAATAGCAACTTCTCGGCGCTTATCCTTCAGTGGATTTGAAGACCTATTCCTCCTGAGTTTTTCCGCAACTTCAATCTTTTTGGAAACTTCTTGCATGCACTCCTTGTGGAAATCCTTCAACCTCTTCTGAGTGTTGAAATATCTCGACCCTGCACACTCCTACAGCAGCAGTCTTTTAGTTCCTTACTCAGGTTCGCAACCCTGAGGCTTTCCCTTAGCCTGCGCACTCCTTACACGACACTGTGCCTAACTGCACCTTCGAGGAAATGAAAACAAAAGCTTTCTCTAGTTGAACCCTTCTATCAACGCACTCCTTGTAGAAATCTTCTGGGTCAGTTAGAGAAACAATTGAAACTCATTCACTCTTCCTTTCAGACTTCAATTCCACCATGAAATTGCATACATGGCATATAAAAGAAAATGTATGATAGGAAGCAAACATTCATGAGCATAACCTCAATACACAGAGAAAACAACACAAAACCATGAATTTGAATCAAAGCTTTCTTATGTTAATTCAAATATCTGTACATGGGTGTTCTTCATACAATTCTCTCCATGCTCTTCTATGCTCTCGATTCTTCTGATTCTTCCTGAACTATTCCAGAATTATGTTACAATGCACAATGAGGGTGTCTATATTCGTTCTCCCACTTTCTTCTAGAACCGTCTAATCTAATATTCAATTCTACCTACCTACATTAACTACTGTAAATTCCTCCATCTAATTCAGAAGAGAGCGTATGGCTCGAGGTCTGATTACATTATATCAAGATGCCTTCATTAAATGATCTCATTTATGCTTGGCACATCAACTTCAAGGGAATTTTCAAAATTTTGGGCTGGCGTGTGCCCAGCTATCCTTGTCTTCTGCGCTAGCTCACTTGTCTCAGGAGATGCTCCTGCATCATTTTTCATATATACAATGCTCCTAGAAATCAAATTCAAGAGTACAATCATTTAATCCATCAAAAATAAAAATTAAATCAAGCCCCATAGGCCTTTCTCACCTATATGGCCCAATATTTGGTGGCACAAAACTGTCTTCCCTATTGGTAATATGGTTTCTGAAGAAAGAGATTCTTTAGGAGGTTCCAATGGTGTATATCCTATATATCTATTTGCTACAAAAACAAAAGAGTTATTATAGTCAATAGTGCATGCATCAATATAGAAAAAAAAATTGCACATAAACACCAATAGTGAGTACCATATCTCCATGGACCATATTTTACCCTCTTTCAAAGAAAACAACCTTCACACTGACATCATTGAGTGTTATTATTGATAATAGGTTTTGTGCTAAACCTGGAATGTGAAACATTTATTGATCCCCTTTATTGTACCATTAAGGAATCTGATCAATACTATTCCATTACAAACATTGGTAAGAGTAGAGTCATAACACAAAGTTATACCATCCCACCATCATATGTCTCATACATTTAAAATTAGTGTCGATGGTAATTCATATGAAAGGAATCTCTAGAGTCCATTAGCCATGCACTCTGGCCTACACAGGGTTTCTAAAGATGTAACAAAGGTATCTCCATCATCCTATTGAGAATATTTTTCATAATCATCATAATAATCATTCTTTCGCTTCTTCTTCTTTTTCTTCTCTTCCTTACAGTCCCTTGTGTAATTCCCAACCTTTTTGCAATTCCAAATACTTTCCTTGGAATTTCGATGAGACTTATGTCTCCCATGGGATTTTGATCTACCATTTTGTATCTTATTTTATTTATCCTTTGATCTTCCACAAACAACCAAGGACCCAGTCATGGATTTAGAGGCTTTTTTCCTCACCTCCTACAAGAGTAAAGCAGTGAAAACCTCATCAAGAACCAATGCCTTCATAGTGCTTCCAACTGACATTACTAGGTTTTCACATGAATATGTAAAGGAACACAAAAGGGTCATACAATTATCCTCCCCATATATCTAAACTATAAATGAGATAAATTGTGTCACAATAATATTAAATGAATTCAAATAATCAACTACAAAATCATCATCACATATTCTTAAGAAAAACAATGTTTTTCACAGAAGGGGTTTATTAACCAAATATTTATCCTGATACAAATCGCCCAACTTCTTATAGAGAGATGATCTCATTATTTCTTCATAAATTCTTAATGATATCAAATCACTCAAACAAATCCTAATAACATTTCTTTCCTTTCTCCCAAACACCACTCACTCTTCATATATCATACCAGTGGGTTTGGTTCCAGAGAATACAACCCATAGATCTCAATCTATGAGAAGATATTTCATATTCAACTCCCACGGCTCAAAGTTAGTGCCATTAAAATTAAGTATTTCTAATCTAGATGTGCTCAACATTTCCATGCAACAATATTTCCTTTTGTGCAATATCCAACTCAAACAAAGATTATATCAAAAAACCTTGTCCTTAACACCTTGGAACTAAGGTGATCAGGCTTTGATACCAAATTAAAAGAATCAGAGATGAGGAATACACTTTATACACTAATATATGAGAGAATAATGTGCATAAGTAAACAACACAACAATTGCAAAAAAGAGATAAACAACAAATCATAGACAACAAGATTTTTCATGGAAAAACCCTTCTATGAGAAAAACCCCATTTTCAAAAGTACACTCTATATTATTCAACAACAAAATTGGTTACAATAAAATGTTAGTATCTATGCTCTCAACAAGAATTTTCAATAGTAGCATAATTCTGGAGAAATATCGATAGCATAATGGTAAAATAAGGCTCACACTATATATTTTCCTCTGGGCCTTGCAATAAATCAACATGAATAAATAAAACCATAAACCACTTATGGTTTCTCCATTTCTAATTAGTCAAAACCAACAATAGGTTATTCCCTACCATTTCTCTATGCCATTTCTCTTCTCCACTACAATACTACAATATCTACTCCACTGCAACACTACAATACTCTTTGCTCCACTAAAACACTGCAATATTCTCTTATCTATTGAAGAACTGCAATATCCTCTCCTCTATTGCATCACTACAATATTATCTGCTCTACTATAGAACTTCTAGGTGTATGACTTGCTTATGAAAACATATAGAATATGGTGTATTTCCTTTAATTTTGATATTATAAGTTATAAAATTCTTATTAAAAAAACTTGTAAACTAATAAAAAAATTGTTTGACAAAGTCATTTCTATTAGTGGGATACCCTTGAGTTAAAATATTTTATATTAAGTTGTTTATAATATATTAATAGACTATATGAATATAATAAAAAAAAAAATTTGAATAATTCAATAGATAGCTATATATTTAATATACTAATAATGCACCTTTTTACTAATGGGTTAAATGTACTTCTATCACGTATATAGGTATATTAACATTATTAATATGATTATTTCTAATAACAAATTGATATGTACTAATATTTTTTTAAACATCATAGAGAGATCGGTTTCGATGTGCCTGTTTCTGCATGGAAATCAAGGTTCAAAACTCATCCCTATCACGAAGAGTTACCAAAAAATCCAACCATAATAAGGGCTCTTGTGGATGGTACAATATTACTGTTACCATCTTGTAATAATAATAATAGCATAAATTAAAATTATATAATATAGTTGTGTATATCATCCATTGTATATGATTATATATACTTTTTTAGATATTAAAATAATAAATTGATATAATGTGTTAAGTGTACAATTTATATTGTTTAATATAAATTTGATTACATTAATTTATAATTAATTACCATATTTCATATAATATAAATAAATATCCATACAAATTTGAATACATGATTATTATTTCTCATTATTAAAAATATTTGAATTCATGATTAATTTATAATTAATTACCATATTTCATGTAATATAAATAAATATTCATATGGTTTAGAATATTAAAATCTCCATATTGGATGATACATCACTCCTTCACGACATATTTCAGCTTGGATTTTTGGGGAAGAGCTTTGGGTTTGATGGCACCTCGACATGGGTACTGACTTGGCTATAGACATGAGAGTGGTGCTCCATTAGACCCTCCCAACTACAATGTTGGGGAAGGAACCTCCAATTCTCAAGTGTATAACAACACCTAGGAAACAACGACCAACTTCAAGGAAACAACCCCACCATATTTTTGTGTCCACCTGGAGGAAATGGAAGTAGAAATCTATATGAAGAGAATCCTAACGACATACTAGGAGGTGGATGAAGTGAAAACCACATGGGTTCCCAATGTGGGTAGAACATGAGGGAATGAAACAAAGCATTGGAATACTATAGAATTGGATTGACACCTCAAAACATTGATGGGACATATGCTACAAACAAAAGAGGACACTCAGAATACTATCCAACTAAAAATGGATTGCCTACACATGTTTCTCATAGAATCCTTCGCTCATCTCCCACACTAAAGTACAATTATGACAACCTCATCCTGGAAAAACACTTCACAATCAACACCTAAGCTACCTCATGACTCAAATGCAAATCCCCTAGATAATTGAACAATATGTACAATTTTGTTTTGTTTTTTAATGATGAAACAAAGTAATCAACAAGCTCCAGTTTTCTCTTTTTATTTCTTTTTTAGCTAGACATTGAATTCTAAATAACCTCTTCCACACTTTATGGACTAAAGACTTATTCCTTTGTTGCTAATCTAGTTTCCCAGACAAAAAGCAAACAACAAAGCAATTTTTTATAATTTTTCTAAACAAATATTAATATAAATTGTTTTTTATACTTAAAAAATATCTGTCATTTCAATATATTTGAATAAATAAAGTATTATTTATATGAATTAAAAATTAAACATATATATTAAAAAAACTTAAAATTAATTAAAAACAAATAACTAAATAAACCTATATAGAAAAGAGAACATTCTTAAATATAGTAAAAGACCTCGGTTACCCGAATATATATCTAGGAACTACTTATTATTTCTAATTGAATATACTATATATGACATTTGGATTTCATATAATTTTGAATTAGAATTATTATTTAGAATATTATTTATTTGTCACACTACCAACCTTCTTAACCTCTTAACTCAACTAAATTATGGTCATCTTGGAAAGATTTTCTAAATGTTTTTCGAGCACATAAAATAAATTCTAAAAAATCGCAAGTAATCACTTACCCTCTTAAGGTCCAATACACCAATTCGGTCTTAGTGGACATTAATCATCATCATCGTCATTATTCAAAATATCATTTAAATTATTTTAATTTAAAATTATTATTCAAAGCATTATTTATATAAAATTATTTTGATTTGAAATTAGTATTCAAAATATCATTTATATTCTATAAAACTAATGAAAAATAGAAAAATTAACCATTATTGTATTACATTATTTTGTATTCCACTCAAAACAACATTTGAAATTCCATAAAAATAAACAAATCCCCACCACCATACTCAACTATGACCATAAGAACTATCATACTGAAATGGGGATATTTCATATATACAACATATGTTTAATAATCATATCAACTTCACAAATACATGTACTTGCATGACCCATGCTTGTGTTATCTGAGTGCTACCACTGTAACCCCAGGCATACCAACATGACACCTCACACGACACACAAGGCCATTCGATAGTTTCGAACCAGTAACTTCACAGAATGAAGTTCCTTAACAATACACTCCATCATTGATTATTCTACACCCTGGGGGGAAACAAAGTATCTATTATATTGAATAAGAGATATCTTTTTTATAAATAATGTTTTTTTTTTTCTAGAGAAAANNNNGGTCTCTCATGACACGTTAGTGGCAATGAAAACCTAGAAAAATATCAATATGTTAACTTGGAGGAATTATTCAAGGTAGTTTTACAATGAATTTGAATATGGTGTAAGACGAGGAAACGTAGGAAATTGAATTAGCTTTCCAAATATACAACTTGTATTCATTGACATTATGAATGACTATGCCAAATATATTTTTTTCCTAACAGTGGTATCTTATCTTTCCAACAAAATATAAGGTATATGTTTTTGTTCGTGCAGGCATTGAGTACATTAATGATGTAATTTAATTCAAAAAAAATTATTCTTGTAGAGAACCCATTTTTCTTGTGCCGTGTATTTTTTGGAAATTTTTAATATTAATTGTATATTTTCTAAACTTATAAAATTCAACATATGCCTAAAATTACAACATCTTTTATTCGTGCAAGCTAAGAGGGTCTTAACATGATCAACATATGCTTGAAGTTGCGTCTTTTTTTTTGTAGGCCAAGAGGGTCTTAAAATGATCAAAAACAACTTTTTTTTTTATGTAGTAGGTATCGGTCTCCTCTAGTGGCACATATAACACATTTGAGAAATGGTTAAGCCGAGAAAAAAGTTATAGCAGAAATAAGAGAGATATCTATTATAGGATTTTTATATATGTGAAGACAAAAGTAGATTAAAATTAGTAAACAATATTTTTTTTTTTAAATTATATATTTGAAATTTGCATAGTCGACTCTATCTATGTTCATAGTTTCATCCACAACTGAATTGTTTAGCCTATAAAAAAATAACGTCAAAAATAGAGATATAGATGGGTATTCACAAAAATTGAGTTTTTTTATCAATTTGCAGACCGAACCACTAGGTGTGTTATCATGAACCTAAATCCAAGCCATTCAAGTCAGCATACACCTTGTCAATCCCGCCCTAAAAAATTTTGAATTCAAAAGAACATGTGCTCGTTCTTAGGAGTGCACACGCGATCTAGGAGTGTGCACATGCTCTAGGAACACACACACATTCTAGGAATGTGCATGTGATCCTAAAATTCACTCCTCCCCCCGCCCCCCTCCCTCTCCTACATTTATCCACCCTCTCAATCTCCCTCTTACTCTCCCTCTCTACCCCCCTGTCTGTCTCCCTCTCTCTCCCTCACACTCCTATACATGGTAAGACCTAGACACGAAACGACTTATACATCACAAGGCTTGGAAATGTGTAGACCTATACCTTACCTTGACATGCCTCATACTCTCACACCTACTCCCTCGCTATCCCCCCCCACCCCCCTTCCACTCTCTCGCTCTCTTTATCTCTCCCTCTGTCCCTTTGTCCCTCCCTCCCCTCTCTCTTCCACCTCTCTCCTACCCTTTCTATATCTCCTCATTTTTATCCTCAATCTTTCTCTCTATGCCCCTCTTTATATCTATATTCCTCCTCTCTATCTCCCTTGGTATCCCCCCTTACTCTCACTCTCTCTCTATCCCCGCTTCTATGTAGCCCTCTTTTCTTCCATTCCTCTCACTATCCCTCTCTCTAAACCCCCTCTCTATATCCCTCTCCATACCTCTCACACTTTTTCTCTACCCTTCCTCTTTGTCTTTATCTCTCCCTCTCTCACAGTCTAATGCACTCACTCTCTACCTCCCCTCTTTTTCTACCTCTCTCTCCCTCCCACACTCTAACACACTCACTCTCTACCTCCCATCTTTGT
>JASDQU011246821.1:0-12191 GCA_032191745.1 Picea mariana | reverse complement strand
ACTTAACCTTTAAGGTCTCTAATCATGCATGCAGAAAATGACCATTTCAAAGGCTTCTACTCTTTCCTATTCTCCCAACACAAAACCCCACATTCATGCAATACAAAGGTGTAAACACGATTTGGTAAATCTACCTTAAGTCCTTCATTTGATGTCGATCCCTTTTCTTTCACTTGCTCTTTGATTGCAAGCCTCCTCCCAAAGATGACCTGCATTCACACATGAACAAACAAAAAGCTGCGAACATGCATTTCATATACTAATTGTTGGGTTAGTTGTGACAATATCATAAAATAAATATTCAACTTGAACACATGATATGGCGGGACGAGAAAAGTATTCCTTTTTGTATTAATCTTCACAAGAGTAAACTTACAATATGTGGTCAACACTTCTCCTCGAAACTGGCCTTGGGCTCCTCTTCAACTGTCCTCCAACTGCTTTTCTCTATACTTCTCTTTGCACAAGGATGCCTAAAGGTTGGGACAAGGGGAATGCAATTGGGTATAGTTTATTTACTATGATTTTCCTCCTTTCAAATGGGACCCTTACCCCTTCTTTTATAGGCTAAAAGGAGCTAGGTATTTATTCGAATGACTGGCCATGCATGGTCGAAAGGTTTAGTTAACCTACCCAAAACTATGTGTTCCGTCAGCAACTTTCCATTTTTTGTGATTTTGTAGGTACACACGGGTTGTAGTGGGTCAACTAGAGTGTACACATGGGTTGTAGTGGAGCAGGGTGCGTGGGCCTTTAAAAAGTGTGTTTTTAAGATGAGTTGTTCAATACTGGCTTGGCAAAGAAGGCATAAGAAATGGCCTGATGTCAGGTAAGTATGTCTAGTGAAAATTAGGGTTATAACAGATGCCCCCTAATGTGTGAGGTCAGAAGAGCATCTGATGGCCGAAATAAATTATCGATCTTTATCAACGTACCAAACCGGTGAGCTCAGGGACTAGAATTCGGGAGGTGCCATTTGCAAAATAACAATTGTCTCACCAAGGCAGGCATACCCATGCTCGGAATGAAATAGAATCATGTCTACCAATCAAATACATTGTATATCCATGTCATATAACTATATAAAGTGTAGCCACGAGCAATACACAACGAATCTACATCTCAAAATCAAAAAGATATACAAGTATAGCATCTATATTCTAGAAGTTGATAAGACTTGATGGTTGTATATGATGTCTTCAGAGCTCAAGCATCAACTTCAAAATCTTCAAAATTCAAGTAGGAGTGTAATATGAGTGTACGACTTCACTACCCAAGGTCTTTGATGGCTCGTCGGTCATGGACTAGAGGATCTTGATGATCAGACTGGAGGCTTCATTGATTTTGAGCAAAGACTTGATTGGACTTTCAGGATGGCCGGGCATGAGGGAAAGAGACAAAGTACAGATGGGCCATCTCAGGCATGGTAAAAAATTTCCTTGGACAATATCACAACAAATGATGAGACTCAGGTAGCATGGCATTGACATAAGTTCATGATGCAGGAGGCAACGCAAAATCTCCATATGTTTGGAAGAATAACCAAATGGAGGAGGACACAACTCTATGTAGCAAGAAAAACTTCCTAAGGTCATATTAAATCCCAGGGCTTGACGAACAAACAGAAGGATGTGCTTTGTCCAAGGGAAACTCATTGTGCTGCCAATAAAAATAAAATAATTTTCCCTTCCTCTTTTTGGGGTATATTTGATTTTTTTTTGTCTTTTTCAATAATTTTGGAAAAAGAATAAAAGAATGCTATGTTACAAAGGAGGATCGAGTGTTGCAAACATACTAGTTCCAAGTGCACGGAACACAGGGATGCTCAGGGAAAAGGGACATATGCAGGAAAAGGACACTCGGGAAAAATCCTCCAGGGGCCAAAGGTGTCAAGACACAGAGGCAAAGTGCTACAGGGCTTGCGTATAAGGCATTCTTCATATGGTTTAGTTGAGAGCAATGTGGAGCTGACATTAGGCCAAAGACACAGGTATGAAAATGTGGTTAACAAAACACACAATGGTAATTTCTTTCGATGTAACTTTAACGAACCCAGGGAAGGTAAGCTCAGTCATTTTTCATGTTTAGACGGTCTAAAAAAATGTAAAAGGAAACTCCACTCTGGTACCTTTTTCAAAACTAGTCTAGTCGGTTCGAAAAAGGGGTAAATTAGCACCGAAAAGACGTCTATTCAAAACCATTTTAACAAGTGTGATAAAGACAAGATCACTAGATAGTATTTTCATTTTTAAGGAGTCTGAAAAGAGCTTAACTATGGACTCCGTATGGAATGTTCTTCTGGACCATTTTAATGAGTGTGAAGGAACAAGGTCACTCGACAATCTTTTCAATTTTAGGGAGTCTGAAAAGATCTTTAACTATGGACTCTGTGGGGGTTCCTTTTTCGTAAATTTAGTCCCTCGGGCCCAAAAAAGGGGTAAAATTATACCTAAGGATACTCTTCTAGAGAACTGAGGCCCCTAAAGTATACCTTTGTTCGTACAGTTGACCATCCAGACCGAAAAAGGGGTAAACTACCACCGAAAAGACGTGACTTCAAATTCCATTTTAGCGAGCGTGAAAGGCCACAAGATCACTCGACAATATTTTCATGTTTAGAGGGTCTGTAAATGGATTAAAAGAAGACCCGTTATGTTTTGGGAGTCCCAAGGGTGAGGTAAAGAGTGATAAGGAATCATGCAAATGAGGCTCAAACTCGTAATTAGAAAAAACTAATAAGGACTCCCGAGCTGATAGTCGTTAGTGACAGCATGGACACCAAAATGCAACCAGGATCTACCTAGGGCATCCATGTTAGGGTAGGCTCTACCACTAAATTACGACACTTATAAAGAAGCAATGATGGTTTCGTGTTGCAATTCGGTGGGATCGATCCTATGGCAAAGTGGAAAAGACAACAAGATGCAAGAAGTAGAGGTGGAATCCTAACTTAAATGCAACAAGTTGAAAAAATGACTTTTTACCAAAGGACCTTCAAAATGACCCAAATCTCCAAAAAGTTTCCAAATGCCCAAAGTAACACTTCTCTTGACAATCCAAAGAAAACTCTTGAACCATGCTAAATGATTTTTAGTTTAGAAAAAATGACAAAAGGTTCTAAAAAATGACAAAAAGAGGCCAAAAAGTCTATAAATAGAAGCTGGCAGCTCATTATCACCATTGTTAACTGAGAAATTGACTGTGGAGCCAAAAACACCCCTTCGTTAAGAGAGTTGATTCCAAGAGATTCAGTGGATGGAACGAGCTTTCAATTGGATCAAGTAAGTAATTACTACCCCCTCTTGCAATTTAATTATTTCTTTATGCATTTAAATTCATTTTTTGGAGGGGCGTCAACCTTTTAAAAGGTCGGCCCTAATTCCACATGGGTTGCCTTATGACAGCCTGAGTGTACATGTGGGTAGAGGAAAAATTGCACGTGTGTACATGCCACTGTCGTCATTACAACCCGCGTGGATCCTTCATTTAATGTAAAAAATTAAAAAAAGTAAGAGTTAACCCTCCTGAACTTGGTTTTTTGCAGGATGTATGTTCAATGGAGGGAAAGAGAGCATGAGGATATTAGTGCATTGGTTGGGGAGGACCCTAATGTTGTTGCTACATTAATGCAATGTGGGATGTTAAAAAAATTTCTATGTCCTTTCATGCAAGCACAACCTAGGCTATTGAATGCCTTGGTTGATTATTGGCATCCCGACATAGAGGCCTTTATGCTAGAGGGGAAATCATTGGTTCCAATGACATAGGATATATACTTTCTCACTGGCCTCTCCAGGAGAGGGGAACCAGTCAATTTTCTTACTTTTCCCTTCGAGCCTCACAACATATCAGAGTTGATTGGACTCCATTGTGAGGTGGGTACAAAGAGAATGAGCTTGCAAGTACCGATAAGAAAGATCTCAGAATTATCACTGCAAGTGATAGTGTTTCTCATCGGGCGGATTACTGGGTCTACAGCTTTGCATCAGGCTTCCCATGCACAAATGAATTGTGTAGTTTAGTGCTTAAATGCACACATTTTTGACTGGACCACCGCATTACTGGATTGTATGAAGAGGCAAATAACATATTGTTGGTTGCGGAATCAGAGGAACTTTGGGTTTGGAACGATTCTTTGCTCTTTCTTCTTTGAAAGAGTGCCCAGTTTCATCCCTTGAGAAGTGGTACGAGGGCACCAGGCCTCTCTTCCCGCGTTATGCAGATGGGCGGTGTTGCTGCCATGACAGGGGGGGGAGGACTATTGAGGCCTTTGATGACAACTTTTTTTCTTGGTTGTCGCGATAGATCCCGGTCATAGAGGATTACCCCTATGCTGGGATTGATTTCTCAAGAGATCCTGAGATACCGGTACCTCCCGATGAGGAGAGAGGAGAGATGGGTAAGCTTTCTTTTTTGTTGTTTTTATATATATCATTTTTTTTATACCAGAAAATTTGACAAATATGTGTCTATTATGTGCAGATGTGGGGCCAGTGTGATCAACGGATTATGTGAGGAAGAAGTGACGTCCTCAGCCAGAGGCCGCACCTGCTGCCGCAGGGGGGTCAGCACCAACAGGAGATCTTCCAGCCAGTGAGGCTGAGAGAGTTCTGAGATGAGTACAACGAAATTTTACCTCGCTCACTCGCACAGTCCCCATGGAAGAGATTGAGGATCCGCCACCATCTATGCAGCCTCACGTAGTGGGGGTGCCATGGACATGGGTTCAGATTTTTTGGCGTTTGGCAAATGTTGTTGATCATTACAACAGGGCCCACATGCCTCGTCCTTAGTTAGGCTAGACTTTTCAAATGCTGAGGGAACTACTTGTATATTTTTTGAGGGCATAAGCCTTATGAATTGTTACTGGTCATATTTTTGAGGCGCTTGCGCCCACCTATGTACTCGGATGTTTTTGATATTATATATGAATTTTTATGTTTTTTTTTTTTTTTCTATGTTTTATGGAATACATCTAGTTTACAAATGTATTTTACATGTGCATGTGTGTATTTTTATATACATGTGTGCAATATGGAAATCTAATACATGATTAGCTAGGGTGTCTGTAACTTGATTCAATCTCTCAGGATCATGGATATACGTAATGTAATCAAAGATTCATTCTAAGAGACGTACCCTAAGGAACCGTCGATGTAGAGTAGGATCATAAATGCGGTAAACTCCATTTAACTAAGACACAACCAGATGAGCGTCTAAATATACCCAGAGGCGGGAAATACCATGTGACAAAGTGTCACGTAGCAACTCTAGAACTGTACTGTATTCAACAAAATTGTTTGTGGTGTCACATAAACAAATACCTCCTGAAGATAACAACTGGCCTTGAGGTGTGTATATTACCCAAGCAATGGAAGAAAGCCTCCGAGTGTGTCGGCTAGTGCCATCTGCAAACCCAACGAACACCTTTGATTCACTTGACATCTACCACAGTGAAAAAGATGACATCAAAACGACACGTCCATAAAACCAAAAAGGGGCCAAAAAGTAATAGTACAAATACTATACATATGTTACAAAAAGTTACCCAAAGTGACCTACCTATGAGTAATACTTCTTGAGGTAGAGCCATTTTCTAGGCTCTGCCAAAGCATTTCCCTCAAAATCTACCAGACGATAAGCGCCCTTTTTTAGAACCTCTTTTATGATGAAAGGTCCGAACCACATGGGTTTGAACTTGCCTGCCCCTAGGGGGTCCTTATCTTGGTCATAGACCAGGACAAGGTCACCTTCCGAGAAAATCCGAGGATGAACAGACCGATCATACTGACACTATAATTTTTGTTTATGAGCTTTGTTAGCTAAGGCTTCATCACAGCGTTGCTCATTGAGAATCTTGAGATATAATAAACGCTCTTCAAGCGGTGAAGTGTCTGGAAATAACTGTACTGTCAACTTTAAAGATGGGAACTATCATTTTATGGGCATGACTGCTTCCATCCCGTAAATGAGTTGAAAAGGTGAGAAACCGGTTGCAGTCTTAAAAGATGTGTGGTAGGCCCATAATGCCAAGTATAACACCAAATGCCAATTTGACTTGGTTGAATTGATCGTTTGATGTAGGATGGTCTTAATAGATTTATTGATAGCTTCCACCTGACCATTCGCTTGAGGGTAGTAGGGTGACGAATGTTCTTTCCTCAACCCAAGCTTTGATGTTAACTCAGTCATCATTGTGTTTTGAAAGTGACTGCCATGGTCAGTGAAAATCTGTCTCGAGATGTCAAACTGTGCTATAATCTGGTTAAACAAAAAGAGGGCGACAGTCTCGCCATCATCCTTGAACGTTGTCATAGCTTCGACGCACTTGGTGAAGTAGTCTATTGCTACGATGATATAACGGTGCTCCCTTGCTAAAGGAGGGTTGCAAGTAGTGTAATCAATCCCCCACTTGGTGAAGGGGCCAACGGTGATGACGGGAAACATAGGAGCGGGATGTGCCCTCATATTCTATGAGAAGATTTGACATTGGTGGCACTTCTTGACTGATGCGATACAATATTTGATTAGTGTCGGCCATAAGTAATCGACTCGTAAAATATTTTGGGTTGTTTCCAACCCAGACAAATGATCGCCACATGCTCCAGTATGGCAATTGTTAAGCACGATTTCCACTTCTTCATGAGTGAGGCACTGACGAAGGATGCAATATACATCATGACGATACAGAGTATCTTCGAGTATGAGGTAGTTCTTGGCCTCATGTCGTATACGGCGACACTTATCATGAGAAGCAGAGGCAGGACACTTCAAAGTATGGAGATAGACAAGTATATCTCCATACCAGAGGTTTGAAGATGCTATCAAAAACATGTCTCCTTGAATAGGTGATTCTTTAGGCATAACATCACCTGACTTGACCAAAAGTTCCGAGATGAGTTCCGCAAAGACCAGTGACTTTTTGGATTTCGTTGAAACAAAATCTAAGTCAAATTCCTAGAGGAAAACTATCCATCTACTAATCTTTCCACCGATTACCCGTCATGTCAACATGTATTGAAACAGATTCACAACGATAATGATGGTGGTCTTGCGAAACAAAATATAATGACGGAACCGTTGGATAGCATGGACTACTACCAACACAAGTTTTTTGATATCAGAATAATTGAGTTCTGGTCCAACCAAGCCTCGACTCAGGTAACAAATCACATATTCTGAGAGTAAATCATCCTTCTGAACTAAGACCATGCCGATGGTTGACTCTGCTGCAACCAAGTATAATAATAAATCTTTGTTATAATTGGGTGGCCGAAGTAGAGGGGCAGTTGTGAGGGCATGTTTCAATGCTTCAAAAGAGCATTGAGTGAAAACGTCCAAATGAAAAGGAACATCCTTCTTTAGTAAACACATAAATCCCTTTGTGATCTCGACATAGTTTGCGATGAAACGTCGTAAAAAGTTCTCTTTACCTTGTAAACTCTGAAGTTGAAGGATTGTGTGTGGGGGAGGCAACTGAACTATTTCCTCAACCTTGAGAGGATCGACCATGTTCCCTGTTGTCGAAACAATAAAACCAAGAAGACGGCTAGACGTTATGTAAAAGTTGCACTTGTTTGGATTCAAACGAATCCAGAAGTAGAAACATCGCTCAAAGATAAGTTGGAGGTGTGTGGGATGATTAGTTCTCTTACGAGATCATGATGATAAATCATCTAGGTAGGCCTCGACTATATGTTTGAGGTCGTGGAAAGCAAAAGACATGGCCCACTGAAAGGTAGCTCCAACATTTTTTAGACCAAAAGGCATCTTACGATAAGCGAATGTACCCCATGGACAAATGAAAGATGTTTTGTGTTGGTCTTCGGGTTTGATCTGTATCTGATTGTATCTCGAAAAACCATCCATGAAAGAAAATTCCTCGCAACCTGTGCATTCATCGACGATCTGGTCAATAAATGGTGTGGGAAAATTATCTTTTGGATAGGCTTTGTTCAAATCTTGGAAGTCCGTACACACTCGAATCATGCCCTTTTTTTTGTCAATCGGCATGAGATTTGACACCCATTGGGTCAAATGGATGGGATAGATAAAACCTACCTTGATAAATTTTTCAACTTCAACCTTAATGGTTGCTTCTTTCCTATGATTAACCAGACGAAGCTTTTGCAGAACTAGCTTAGCGTCAGGATAAATCGTGATTTCGTGTTCGACAATTTTTGGATCGATGTCTGGCATTTCCTCGTAAGACCAATAAAAAATGTTGCGTAATTCCTTAAATAAATCCATGTAGATTTGAATCTTTTTAGGGGAGCATTCGGCTCCGAAGAAAACATTCTCCACGACGCTAGGGGTTCTGGAGATGTTTATAGGTATAGTTTCAGCAATGGTTGCCATATTACCCTCGGCATAAACAACATGTGTAGCCAAAGGATTGATAGGACAAGACCTATCTCTAGTCATAGTCGAGGTGAATTCCCCTGCTTCAATTCTGCTTAACGCTGGGAGGAAGTAAGATTTGTGATGGATATCATCCCAGGGTTTGTCCAGACTAGTCATCGCTTCAATGATTGCTTCATCTGAGGGCAATACTAAGTCTAAAGAATTTGTATCAGCGAGGGAACCTTGAGCCCAAATAGGCTCTAGAATTGGATCTAAATCTTGTGTGGGAGTTGGATCGGGGTTGGTGGAAGCTTGCTAGACAAGGGCATGGACATACCATGGTGCCCTGTCCCTTCCATCGTGGCTGATGGGGAAGGAAGAATCCACGGATCATTAAAGTAAGTCATGCGAAACAATGAAACTTGAAAAATATCAACCTTATGGTGGTTAGATATGAACTTAACATCGCCTTGAGGAGGTGGGTAATCGAAAGTACCCATCAAAGGTGGGCACAAACCAACCTCTATGTTGACGACACTGGGTTGAGGGTTATCAATCATTGGGACCGCGGATGCCCCCAATGAAGGTTCAGGATAGGAGAAGGACAACTGATCAATGGTCATGATCCGACCCTCGTGTGGAAACAACAAGACCTGAAAAACTGTAGCAACTACTACTTGCATAGCGTAGGTCCAACTCCTCCCTAACAAGAGATTGTAGTCAAGATCTGTGTCGACCACTTCAACCTCGACACACACAGTTTTTCCTCCTAACTGCATGAGAAAAGAGGGGATAATGCCATGTGGTTGGAATGAATGACCGTCGAAAGCAGTAAGAAGAGTAGGTGACAGAGACAAAACGAGCTGGCCAAAGGCCTTCCAACACGCCAAAGACATTACGCATGTTGGGGCACCCTCATCAACCACCGTGCGAAAAATGTTTCGAGTAAAAGTTTTCATGGTGTAAGCCATGACTATCTGGAATGCTACGTGATAAGGGAGATGAGGTTTCAAGTCGGTTGTATCAAGCATGATCGTACCTGGATTACAAGTCTCGGTGCATTCTAAATCGGCTAACAGAGCCTTTCTCTGGGAAGGGAATCTTTGGAGGACTTCCAAAGCAGACATCACACAAGGGGTTTGAGAGAAATCTTCCACCACAGAGTATTTCTGGGTGGCCCTTGCGTTCGGGTTGTGAGAAGCCTTCTTAAACACACCTTTGGGGATGCATGTCATGGGTTTGTCCAATTTCTTCTCGATCTGGAGAGGAAGAGATGTGGTTTCATCTTATTTACCTTTTTCAGAGGTGCTTGTCTTGCTATAATCATGTGCTCTAGTCAACATATAGGCATCACCTTTCATCATATACACATTCATGGATGCAGGATTGTTTGAAGATGGAGGGGGTCCTTGGCTGCCCCGTTCCTTGCTTGTAGAGGCTTGAGTTAGATTTTGTCCATGTTTAAATGGTTTTGTTAACACAACAGGTTGCTGCTGTGACAATAACTTTTGGGCCTCTACAAGTCGGGGGAATTGGTGAGTTAGGTTGTCTTCCACGGATAGATTACACGGATACCTTGACTTCCTTTTTTCGGTGTTCCCCCCACCAGCATTATTAGTGGGTTTCTTATCCCCCTTACCCTTATTACGTTGTTTCTTCTTTCCATTAGGCTACTGGGTGGCCTTCGGATTTGTCGATTTCACACTGTGTACATCCGACGTTTGGGTAGGGGGAAGCAACTGAAATAGTAGTCTGGTTGGCCGCTGTATGTTGGATAGACAATTGTTGCAATTGTTTCATCAGTTGTTCAACGGGCTTTGTTTGTACTGAACCAACAATACCATCGACATGTGGTCCAGCTCTCTGTCTGGTTTTATCAAGTATGGACTATGGCACATCCGACAAGATCTCGTACAGTAGACCAGACTGAGAGTAAATTACCTCAAGCTGTTGAGCTCTCATGATTGCATATTCTTCAGAAAACACTCCCGATGTTGTGACATCTTTGGATAACTGTGGGAACAAAGACTTAAGGAACCACTCAAGCAGGAATGATGGTGGGACTAGCACCTTAATCAAACTCTTCTGGCGTCTCTATTCTTAGATGTGATCAGAGATATGGTCCACTTTTTTCTATTCGAAATTGGCCAACATTTATGTGCCAGCGTCGTATCTCACGGGTAATTGGAAATGGTTTAAGAAATCCATTGCCAGTTCACCAAAGGAAGAGTATCTTGAGCGGTCTAGCTCAATGTACCATTTCATAGCACTCCGAATGAGAGTACATTGAAACAATCGCAACTATACGGAGTCGTCTTTCAATGAATTAGACGAGCACCAAAGGTGAAAAGTAGTCACATGATCTCCTAGATCCTCGTTAGGCTCGGCTTCAAACTTTGGTATGTCCGAAGGAAACTTCGTCAGCATAGAGGGCCAACGCGGATCATGACAGAGAGGGTCGTTCAACAACCTTGTTAAGTCTGGAAAATGCAAGGTTGCTAGGAAAGGTAGTTTGGGTTGTTGGTGATAACCATGGAAAAAGGGGCCTGGAGTTTGACTGGCACCAGGTTGCCAGGAAAAGTTGGGTTGTTGGCCTGGGTTTTGGTAAAAACCATGGTCATGACCAGCGTATGGATTCTACGTTTGAGGAGACATCA
Source organism: Picea mariana (assembly GCA_032191745.1). Taxonomy (NCBI): domain Eukaryota; kingdom Viridiplantae; phylum Streptophyta; class Pinopsida; order Pinales; family Pinaceae; genus Picea; species Picea mariana. The sequence goes on along the minus strand of JASDQU011246821.1, from coordinate 1,191 downwards.
TCGATTGATTCCCAAAATAGGACGTAGATGGTTGGGCGTGCATTACATTCGAAGGACTTTGGGAAGGGTTTCCCCATGCTGATCCTATGGGCATAGGTATTGCAGCTTTCCCGGGGTTCCATTGGTTGTGAAAAGAGTTTCCCCCAATCAACATTCCTATTGAGGGAACTGATCCCTACCAAGAATTCCAAGGTCATGATGCGGAAGAAGTTCCTAGGTTTTCCCCCTGTGCAGGAATAGTACCCTGCATAGTATTAGTTTGTCCGTAACCGGGGTTGCCCCTAGTCAGGAAAGCCGCTAATGAGAAAGCGATGTTACTAGATGCACCGAACAAAGAAAATGGTGTTGAACCTACCGGCATATTATGAGAAGGTGGTCCTTGACTCCCTGCTCCAAAGGAACTATGGTGTGTGTTTGGCCCGGCGGATTGTTGGTGGGCACCACCAAGCAAAGGGGACGAAGGAGGTATATGACCTCCCCCATAAGGGAAAGAGTTAAAGGGAGCTGAAGTGCCCCCCATGGGTCCTTGTAGAGGGGCGTTAGAACTCCCTTGCCCCAGACCTAAAGTCTATAAAGTGGAGTAGGAGAGTACAAGGTTTGTACCTAAGCTAGGCATCCCGTATGAGAATGGAGGGCCTATCACACTCTGTGTGAAAGGATTAGTGGTCGCCACCAAAGACGGGATCAGACCACTACTCGAGGTAGAGGCAGTCAAGACCATGGTGGCTCAGACTGACGACGATGGGTTAGGGGTTGGAACACCCCCTGTGGTGATAGTCGTAGTGGGAATAGGAGAATTCCCTGAAGAAGTTGTTACACATTATTTTCGTCATCCATGTGATCGTTAATGATGTAAACCTATCTATTGCCTTTAGAGGGGTCACAGTGGTCTGAGTTCCTGAAGAGAGAAGGAAGAAGAACTTTTCCTGAGAAAAGAAGTTGCATTTTCCTATGTAAAGACCTTATAAAGAGAAATTTCCGCAGGTTTCTATATAGGCAGGGTGCGGAAATGACCAATTTCCGCAGGTTGCTATATAGCCAGGGTGCGGACTGTCCTCGGGTTTCTATATAGGCAGGGTGCGGAAATGACCAATTTCCGCAGGTTGCTATATAGATAGGGTGCGGAAATTCCAGCACGTGGGAAAAACGTACGGTTTCTCGAATTTTCTAGAAAGAGAAGCTTCTTGGGTG
>JASDQU011246817.1:26121-37407 GCA_032191745.1 Picea mariana | reverse complement strand
TCGCACTGGCTGAGGAGTTTCAGATTCATCATAAAAAGAGTACACCATATCACCCTCAGGATAATGACACAATGGAAGATTTTAATAAGATATTGGAGAATGCTTTGACAAAGATTTGCAATGCAGGGTGAGATCATTGGGACTTACGAGTGCCTACAATGTTATGGGCTTACAAAACTACAAGTAAGAAGTTGTTAGGACATACATTGTTCCAGTTGTTCTATGGACATGAAGCAATGATGCCAATGGAGTTCATTTTACCTAGCTTTCGCATTGCAACAATCACTGAGATCTTTGATACTGGCGCAATAGAGGAGAGATCGAACCAGTTAGTTCATCTTGAGGAGGACCAGTTTATTGCAAGTTTCCATCAACATGTGCAAAAAGTCAGAGAGAAGGACTGGCATGATTGCCTCATTAAACCGAATAAATTTTAAGTCGGTTATTTGGTACTACTCTATGACAAAAAGTATATGCAACATTCAGGGAAGTTTCTCATGCACTGTTTAGGACCTTACATAATCCGACAATTGACTAGGACAAGTGATGTTTGGTTGAAAACCTTGAATGGAAAGTATTGAAGTGAATGGTGAATGGGAGTCAGCTGAAACTCTATCGAGACAATTGAAAGTTTGCACAGTAATATGGGCTGCACCAAAACCTTTGTATTATAATAAGTGTACCATATAAGTAAGAAAAACAAGAAAAAAAAAACGTAGAAAAAAAGGAAAGAAAACAAATAAAAAGTACATATAGGACAGAGGAAAAAGAGTGGTTGAATACCAAGGTACCAAAACTTGCACAATTGGATTGATTATCACATACGAAGACAACATTGCACCAAGATTCAATCAGAAGATATAGACGGGCCCTACTACAAAGTGTACAACTAGAAGAGCAAAGAACCATTGCGCAGGTTAGCTACAACACGACTGTTAAAAGTAGTCAGGCACATAAATGATAGATTAGACGACATGCGGGACATGTCATAAACGTGTTGTATAAGCCTTAAATAGGAAAATCCGTCAAAAATCACGAACATATCAAAAGTACGAAAGGAAAATCATAAGGTGGATTTGTTCATAAAGGAGCATTTAGTTACCCAGTCACCAACTTCGATGCCAGATTGGACAAAGTGGTTAAGGTAGGATGAGACATGTATACTTAGCATGAACACACAAAACACCAAGAGGGAAGGAAACTCTAAGTCATTGTTGCATGCAAGCAGAAGCGAATAGAGCTGAATTACCCGAGCCAAGTAAAGCGACCTGCACAGACACACAGAGTTCATCCACAAGTCCAACATACAACGAGAATGGGAGGACCATACAGTGCAATGAAGAAGCAACCAAAGTGACCAATAATGGATGTGGACATGGAGGAGGTATCTTGAACTTCGGCCCTGATGCCACCAATAGTTTTCCACAGGGATTATTTACCTCCACAGAGGGATGACGCACCCCTAGTAAACATACCAGTGAATGCGAAGTACCCACTACCAATAGCACCCGTTTTGAATAATGTTAGTAGCGATGAAGACATGCTCGGGAAGGTGGCCAACCTGAAGTTCAAGGATCATGATATCACCGATTCTCATAAATTCCTTGAGTTGGCTAGGGATCAATATTTATGCACGAAGATCGTTCTAGGCACGTGAGTGATTCTGGTAGAGCCACAAGCATGGGCGTCATGCTTAGAGAAATAATGAATACTGAACTTGTTTGAAATTCCACATTTCAGACGAAGTAACAAAATCAATGCTTGTGTCAGGGTATTACTCAGTTGTGTTCATGGGGGGACACTCTAGTTAGATTCCTCAGTCTCCATCGATACTACACTAATTGCACACATCAGAGGGTTGAGAAAAGTAGGCGAAGACCCCTCACTGTTATTCCAAAAAATGGGAGAGCGAGCCCTCTCTGAAGCAATGAAAGAGAAATTTGACACATTCAGAGGCAAAAGGGGTTTGGATGTGAAGAGCATTAGTGACAAAGAGGTTAGGTTTACAACACATGTTTTGACCTGCAAGCTGTTGCGCAAATGTTGCAGAGACGAAGTGTCAGTGACAGTAATTTCAATGGCTAAAAAATTCAAGGAAGGGGTTCAGATGAACTGAGAAACATTTCTTGTTAACCAATTTCTACAAGATTGCATGGAGGCCCAGGAGAAGGGCATTGAGTTTCACTATGCATGGTTACTTATTCTCATTGTGATGATCGGGTGACAGGAGTTCGCATATTTCCAGCGCATGCATTCTTTAGGTCGCATCCCTTTGGCTGCTAGATATATCAACCTATGGCACACAACCATCAAGAGGTGGAAGACTAACAACAACACCACTTTTTATACATATTTGTAGCTCATTGATAAGGTAGTGGAGACCATGCTGTGCACACTAGAAGAATCAGTCATATCATTCAAAGATATTGCATGGTTCAGAGCTGACATGCATCAATTATATGTGCAAGCCAAGAAGGATCTTGTGTGGCAATGGTTTTCGACTAGTTACCGGCTGACACTAGAAGACATGCACTTAATAATCAATGACTAGGAGGAATACTGGAAGAATCTAGCAGACAATCTAGGGCCCTCGGAAGAGGACAAAGACCACAACAACAATGAGGAAAAAGAGAATTAGATAAATGACACAGGAATGCACGTCCTGGCCAATCTAAAGTCCCTGAAGCGAGACTTAAAATAAAGGATAAGGAGCCAGAATAGATAGGAGGGGTGCGAAAGAAAGATAAGTTGCAACCACATGCCCCGTTTTATATTTTAACCGATGATGAAATGGATCGGATTGGGTACCTCATCTGCGATTCCACCAAGAAACTCTGGCAGGAAGATAGAACAAAGCACGAGGACCAACAAAAGAAGGTCCAGGATTGGCTAGGAATCCTTCAGCACTACTAGAAACAATAGGCACCTGGAAATAACACATGTCAGGGGACATACCATCTACATGACCAAGGATAGAAATTACCAGTGCGTAGATGGCCCTAACAGATATCTCATGGAAACATAGAACCATACAGATTGAGGCAGTTATGTTAGAGTTTCCAGCGGGCGAGTTGCAGGAAACAATTAAGGCATTGGGCCAACTTAGTATAGTCATATCCAAACTACCTATCCAAAGAGTACAAGAGTTACAAGTAGAATTGGTGTAAGAAATAAAGCATAGAGGAGACACAATGCAACAAGACTTGGACAGATTGAGGGAAGAAAGTTCCCAAGTGCAGGAGCAATACGAGATAACCCTTCAACAAAAGAAGGACATTGAAGGCCACATAGAGGAAGTTATCAAGACTAACGAGGGGAAGGAGGAAAGGGACTCGAAAGCCCTACAGGAAAAGGAGGAAGCAGAAGCTATGGTGCAAAAGACACACATCATTGTCCAGAAGTTATACAAGCAAGTACTAGAAGTTCCCCTGGTCATAGAGGCCACTATGGAGGAACAATTGTCGAAAATTGGTGAAGTCATGAAGGGCTTCAGGGAGAAGATCCATGATCTGCAACTAAAGAGCACACATGGAATGCCACTGAGGTGAATGAAGGAAGAATGAGGATGACAATGACAACAATTGCCAAGATCAAGAATTTCGAAGAAGAATGCGCAAAAATTTCCAAAGAGAGTGCAAAAGTGTGGGAAGAGCTCATGAGTGACCCAGAGATGAAGGAAGTAGAGGTCAAATTGCGAGAAGTGCAAGAACAAGAAAATGAGGCAGCAGGAAAGGAAACTACATAGCCACTAGTCGAGCAAATGGCAGCCATTTTGGCTCAATGACGGGCATATGTCAAAGTGGAGAATCTTTGCGACCAACATAAGTTCCTTCAACAAAGACTCAGACCCAAGCAAGAAGAAGCAGTAAGGATTATTGGAGACTTGGCCACTATACAATGGAAGGTCAAACAAGTCACGATGGAAATAGAGAACAAACTCACAAACTTGACCGCGTAGGCCATAGAGGAGATAACAACACAAGAGGCCATAATTGTCACAGATGTAGAGGCCACTAAGGCTTCCAGTCAAGAATTCATTGCAGCGTGGAAGAAAAGGTGTCAGGCTTGAGTGGCTTGAGACAAGCCACAAGTGAGTGTTAGGGGCATGTTGGACAGGTAGTTTTTGGATGCAATTTAGGAAGAAAATGCGCATAAGGAATAAAATCCGTAGAATAAAGAAAATGCTCAGAAGGAAGAAAATGCACAGAAGAACATAAGCGAGTAGGAGGAAGACAACGCACAGACAGAAGAATAAAGCAAGCGAGTAAGAGGATAAAGCACGAAGGATGACAATGCGCCTTTCCATAAATACAATAACAACAGAAAAGTTGCATAAATAGCAAAAATCAGAAGAAAGCAAACAACTAGTTATTGGAAGTTGGCCATGCCATGCATTGTAATGGGATATTTTTGGGACAGATAGAATAAGGATTTAAGCCCTGGATTTTGGGTATAAATATGTAACGAGTTGGGAGATAGAGAGAGACTGAGCGGTGACATTGAAGATTATGCATGAGTCGTGAATGTAATAGTTATTTGATAAGATGAAATATGAATAAAGAGAGATTTTAGAGATAATATGGTATCTTGTGTTCTTTACTGGTCTATGTGCATTTATGCATGATGTTGCTATACTTCGTAGACTAGACGTAGTTTGTGGATTGATTATGGTGCAATATTCATGAATGACCGTGATAATCTCTATAATACTCGAGAACATACATAAGCTAGAAGAAGGAACATTGACTCAGGTATCCACCTCCCTTTCCCTTACTATTTCAGAAGCCTGGTTCTTGCAGTCCCAATAGATACCTCGGGTGAGACTTCAATTGTGCAAGCAAGTGATGCAGAAAGGGCCGGTGTCTTGTGGGTTTGTTGGTCATAGTTAAACCGAAACTTGGGTCTTACAACCCGTGCACAGACCATAGAGCCAACAATTAATCATGTCCAAAGGAAGTAAAATATTGATATCACAAACCATGATGGAATCAACCCCCAATTGAATCCAAAAACCATTACCTACTTTCTAGGATATAAATTTCCAAATGATGGGAAATGTTGCCACTAATGTCTTCCAATGGTTAGAAACATTCTTAATTCTCTTGTTAGGACTTCTAATCCAATCAATTATATTTGAAGGGGAAATATATTTCTGAATTATTATTATTTTCCAAATCCTTTCCCTTGAGATCAAATTCCATAGGCTTTTAGCAACTAATGCCTTGCAAAAGTGTGTATATGTTTAAGTCCCTAACCCCATTCTCCTTTTGGTTTCATTAGCGAATTCCAACTAGCCAAATGTAGACTGATTTGATCACCCTTTCTATTCCATAGAAAATCAAAACAGAGCCTTCTTATATTCTCTAACACTCCCTTGGGATGTGTGCCAAGGAGTGCTAGTATACCATGATTAGTTCCATAATTTTCTTCACTCTAACATTAATTTCCCACCTCAAGCTATGTGTGTGTGTGCGTATTAGCATCACTTAAGAAATAGACAATTTTGAGTATGGATGGGTGGACAATATAGTTTTTCATATGATTCTATGATGTTATGGAAGAAGATCTGATGAGAGTTATTGAGGGAGTTTGATAATCGTGAAAGGCCTTAGGGGATTTCAACTCTACTTTCTTAGCTCGGATCTCAAAAAAGGATAAGCTTGAATCCTTTGAAGATTTCAAACCCATTCTTTACTGTAATTTTGTAAAATCATAGCAAATATCCTAGCCACGAGGATAAAAAAAGTTATGTCAAAAGTAATTTCTCAAGAACAATTTAGAATTTTAGCAGAGAGGCAGATTCATAAGGGCATAGGACATCCCATGAGGGTATTCATATAATCAAGATAAACAACTATCCAACTATGCTTATGATGTTGAAACTGTCCAAATCATATGATAAAACTAGTTGTCTATATTTAAAGTGGGTGCTTTTTCATATTGATTTGTGTCTCCTAGTGGTCGATTGGATTATGGGGCGCATTTCGTTTGTTTCCTTTATTGTGATTATTGATGGACCTACTACAATATTTTCAATATTTCTAGGGGATTAAGGAAATGCTACCCATTGTTTCGTGTTCTCTTCCTACTTGCAATTGAAGGCTAAAGTAGTGCTATTAAGGAAGCCAAAAGACAAGGTGTAAGAATGGGGAGAATTGTTGCTCTAACTCATTTAATATTTGTAGATGATGTATCGTTGTTTTCAAATGAAGCTCCAAAGGAGGCTAAAAGACTTCATGATATTCTAGAGATATATGGCTCAACTACATGAATGGAAACAAATGTGTAGAAATCAATGATCTATTTCAATGGATTGGATCATGAGGCAATGCAAGCTTTGTTAATTTTTTCTCTTTAAAGACTCTAAACTTCCAAGAAGACTTCAAATATCTTGGTTTCTTACTAAATCCTAATGGAAATGGGGAAAAGGATCAGGGATGGTCATTGGAGAGAATTGAAAACAAAATAAATATCTAGTTCAAAGATGGTTGTTAAGAGGGGGGAAATTGATTTTAGTTAAATCAGTCCTAGAGCCCATCCCTATTTTCTATCATTCCATGGCATACATTCCAAAAGGAGTTCTAGAAAAAATAAGGAAATTATGTTTTAAATTCCTTGGTTCAAAGAGGAAAGAGTATGAGGGAATCCCTTCAATCAAATGGCAGAATAAAGCTAGGCCAAAGGAGGATGGAAGTTGTAGGGATTTAAGGAACATCCATCTGTTCAACAAATATTTGGCTGCAAAGAGTTTGCATAATGCCATGACAAAAGAAGGTCCATGGAGATAGAAAATTGATCAAAAATATTTTAGTCCAGGTACATGAATGGATTGGGTTTGAATCCCAAGGAAAAATGTAACCAGTGTGTTTATACATTGAAAATCTTTGGTGAAAGCTATTGAAGTCATATGAAATGTAACATACCTTCATATTAATATCAAAAGTGGGGTCTATTGGTATAACAATTCATTTATGGTAGTGGTATGTAAATCAAAATACAACACATTAAGACCATTTACAACATATAAAATCTTTTTCTTAATTACTATGATAAAATTTGGCATTATACCAGGTCAAGCTTTTCATTTTTAAATGCAAGGTCTAGATTGCAATTTCTCTAGACAACAAAATCAAGTTGAAGATCTCAATTTAATTAGAACCATCACTTCACAATTTTCTACATAATACCTTTTCAACATGGTGACACTTAGATCATATATAACATAACCAAATTACAATAAGCATAAGCATATGATTAACATACTGACTCTATTTCAGAAGTTCATCAATCACGTCAACTCATCAATTCCCTAGAATATCTTAAATGGAGATCTTGTTCTCTCCAAAAGAGGACAACCCCARGGTTTAGGGTTAAGGTCCTTGAACTCATGCATATAACACCTTCTCCCTTGATTAGAAGTGTGATTCTATGATCATTAGGGTGACATAAAACATAAGAAAATGTTTTTTTTTAATCTACAAGCTTTTGCCTCATTATTCACCAATACATGGTTATACATAATGGCATAAAGCCTTATAGAAAAGGAACTCACAATATTGAGGCCAAAACATGATACAATCCATCATACAATAGAGGTAAATACTTCACAATGATCTTCAAAATCATTTACAACAATTACATAATAATCTATGCATAGCTTTCATATAATTTCAGGGGTATGGGCACTAGTAGAATTTGGAAAATAAATGACTACGTGACTAAAAATTTTAGTCACGACAACTAAAAATGACTAAATTCTACTAATTTTTCGCAACACAACTATAAATGACTAATTTGATTGTCGGGTAAAAAACAAAACTAAATAATTAGTCACACAAATAAAAATGACTAAATAAATGATTATTACTCTAGACTAACATTTGGTAATTTGGACACACACACACACACACCCAATTTCTTGTTATATACCTTATGGTTTTTATTAAGGTCTCATTATATTAGACCATTTGGTAATCTATTCTTCAAAAAACAAGAAGGGGACTATAACATATAAGCTAGAGTGAAATTTACAACATTTATCAGACTTGATCCATGGCATATTCCTAAGCGATAAAATTATACTGATTAAACCAAAATCGATCTATAGGGTAGAGTTCCTCCATTATGAAACTTTACTATCAAATATGGAATCCATTCATTCATGGAAGTTTTCYGTCACAACTAGTGAAACCTRGTGTCTTCATAGTTAAGCTAGTGAAACCCGATACCTTTATAGTTACCTTAATTTAATATAATATTGTAATGCAAATGTTTTTTTTTTCCAAGGTTATATATTGCAAATTTACATTTATCATATGATATCATCATATGAAAATWTGATAATATCATAGACAATATGATATTAATTAAGTSGGTAATACTATTTCCAACGATATTACAAAGATCCATTTCCATTTGACATATATTGTTGGGTTAGTATTGCGCGTAGGGTTGGAGTATTGGGAAATTATTGGCGGGAGTGGGGTGTGTATTGGGAAATTATTGGAGGGAGTGGYRAGGGTATTGGGAAATTATTGGCGGGAGTGGGGAKTACACAKTGCAGAATTCACCCTGCAGAGGTAATTTGATGGGGGAGTGGGGAGTATCAAGTTTTTGGGGCATAATTTAGAGTGAGGAGTACACCAACCAGGACATGGATCTTGTTAATTCACTGGTTAGGACACAATTCGAGGGAGTGGGGTTCTTTCACTGGCTGTTGGGAGACGATTCCAACGAGTGGGGAGTGAGGATTGGGGTTGTTTCACCGTGGCAGTGGGGAGGACATTATTTATTCAATGTATCTCTACAAACAACATGAGGGTTTCTTAATTGGGGTTTTATGTCATGAATTGGAGCCGGAGTCGACCAGAGAGGGTTTGTCTATCAAATTGATGGCATGAATTCGAGTCGAAGCCGACTAAAGAGGGTTTGTCTATCAATTTGATGGCATGAGGAATTTTTGGTTTTAGCTGATATAACTATAGCAACCACTTGGATACATGGATGATAAAGCTTGTTTGGAGAGGACTTGAAGACTTCTGCAAAGGAGGGAAAGGAATTCATAGTTTTCTAGGCCATCTGTAATGAATTTGAAGTCGGCCAGACCCTCTGCAATGAATTCAAATTTGGGGATGCCCTCTGCAAGAAATTCATAAGTAATTTGAAACCCTGTTATGTCCATAAAGCTCCAATTTTTTTGTTGCTACCTATTTCCAAGTAGTATCACAATACATACTATCAAGCAACTTCTTTTGTCCCATATATCTACAAGATTCATGTTCAGGTCTAGAACGTGCTTTGTCACATTCTTCTATTTTTTTCTTCTCTTGCTTCATGGTGGGTTATTCTTCCTCTGATTTCTTATGGTGCTCTACTTGTTGCTTCAGTTGTTCTGTCTATTGTTTCACCCACCCAACCAATTGGATTATTCTTTGGATCTTGGTTATCCCTTCCTACCATAGCCTAGTGTGTTTGTGTTAGGGTCCATTGTACTTCTTGCATGTGTTATATGGTGTCACTCCCTTCAAAGTGGTCATGTCCTCGTACTTTTCGCTCATTCCTTTGTGTCTGATGGGTCCATTTCAATATTTTTTCTAGCTACTAGTGATGGGTCATTTACTAATCACATCTTCTCCAGTTGCATTTACTTCTAGATTACTGCAATTATTGAAACACATAATGGTATTAATTGAATTTGAATGACATCATGACGTAACCCACTTGACTGTTGACTCAACCCCAATACTTTATCCGTTTAACCCCTATATCCACAAATTCAATTTTTATGACTTAGTGCATACACTAGTTCAATCCTTCTCTTTCAGTAGTGGTGTAATTGTGCTCAGCCTTTGAGAGTTTCAGTAGTGGTGTAATTGTGTTCAGGCTTTGAGAGCATGTGAAGGAAATCATAGATTAACTCAAAAACCTACTATGATCAACCAAACACCATTTTTGGATGATATGATCTAGAATGATTGGTTGTATAAAATTTAGTAACTATGTGTGCTCACCTCCAATGCTCGATATCTTTTTATTTTCGAGTCCCATTATTCTCTATATGTGGCTCATTTTGGCACTAATAAAAACCTCCAACATCTGTAGAATTTTTTTTTTGACCCTCCATGCAACAATAGGTTAACAATTTTATTCGCTATTGCGCCTTATGTAGTTAGAACAAACTTGCCCGCCACAAGCTCAAATTATATCAACCACTCTTGATTCATTTCCAACCATGGGAAGTCATTTCCATGGTATGGCCTTCCTATGACATTCTAGAAACATGACTGTGATTTTGTAGTTGTTTATTGCTTCTCCAAGATGGTGTTTTTTTCTCCCTTGCAACAAGACAATTACGACATAACAAATTATTTATCTATTTTTAGACATTTTGTGCACCATTTGGTTTGTCATGCACCATCACCTTTGATAGAGATGCTCATTTTCTCAGCCAATGTTGGAAATCCCTATGGAAGAATTTTGAGTGTAAGATCCAATATTCCAATATGTTTCACCCACAAACAAATGACCAAATGGAAGTCATGAATCACACCTTGGTATATTGATTCACATGTCTTACTCCAAAAAATAACAATGGGATAAGGCACTTCACGTCATTCAACATTTCTATAATCACATAGTTGAATCCATCATGGAACACTCCCCCTTCGAGGTTTCTTATGGGTATCAACCTGTGCCCCCCTATGAATTCCCAACTTTAATATTGAGATCTATTTACAAGAATCAACACAATGTACACCAACAATCAACCTTCTTTGTCCAATAGATCTCCAAGATTCATGTTTAGGGCTACAACGTGTGCTATCACAATTAAGAGCATGTGAAGGAAATAAAGGATCGTCATTGAAATAGTTCTATACATAATCATAAAATGACGGATAATGCATCTATGAAAAGATTTGGTTAATTCTACTTCTATAACTCTACAATTTGCACAAGAATTGAGGTGAATGGGGCATGTTGAAGTGTGTCGACTTATAGAAGTAGAATTAACTTTGGCCAAACTAGTTAAATCTAACACTTGACTTAGCTCTTTGGATTTGTGTTTTCCATTTTTCTCAAGCTCTTCAGATTGGATTTGGTTTGTTATTCCCAAATAGGTAGTTTTTTCTTTGGGGGGGATTGAATAGTAATGACATGGTTCTAGGGCTGGAACAAATTCTTGGTGTTCTAATTTCTATTTTTTTCTTGAAATTGGAAACTAAATTAATACTGGAATGCAAAACATTATAGATGGATCAATGCCAAAGGTTGAGTATAGATGAATAC
>JASDQU011246816.1:0-21086 GCA_032191745.1 Picea mariana | reverse complement strand
CAGGTTTATTCAAATCTGTAGATTGTATGTAATGTATATTTGTGAATAAACTGTAATTAAACTGATAATTAGATAGTTGATTTGAGTTATTATAAGAGTGATTTGTAGTTTGTAGATAGAATAATTAGCATAGTTTATATTATAGTATATTAGTTCCTTTATTTGTTTTATTAGTTTCTAGTTTCCTTTAGTTTAGTTTGATTTCTTTTATTTAGTTAGTTAGTTTGTTTTAGTTTGTTTTATTAGTTTCTAGTTTCCTTAGTTTAGATCACTTAGCTCAGGTCAACTTTTCTCTTTGGTTTCCTTAGGAGACCTTAGAGCGGCCAGCGGAGCCGTTAAACTCGTCAGGGTGGTCCATTCCAAATGACTTGGGTTATTTAGACAACCCCGGACCGGTTCCACTCTCCCAGTTGATGGATGGACTGTTTCACCCGTCAACACGGTCCAGATTCAATCTTATTCTGACGGCTCAGATTACATCGCGATTTCACATATCGCGATATCAGGATTCCTGATGTCAACAATCTTTGACATGTCCAACTCTCGATCCCCGAAACTCCGACAAGGGATGGAATCAACGGTCCAAATTCAACCTTAATATGACGGCTCAGATTACATCGTGATTTCACATATCACAATATCGGGATTCCTGATGTCAATAATCTTTGACATGTTCAGCTCTCGATCCTTGAAACTCTGACATGGTGTAAGTCTGTTGATGTCACATGTGTTAAATAACTGCCATGTGTCACCCTGATTCGTGACTTACATGTGCTTGGCATGTTGAATCAGTCTAACACTTGTCATTACCTGGTTGTGCCACGTGTTCCTAGCTGACGTGGTTTGCTAACGTGAGTCGGATCGACGGTTCAGATGTGATCTTGATTTGACGGCTCAGATTACGTCGGGATTTTGCATATCGAGAAATCGGGATTTCTGTTTCATTGTTTATTTGACATCTCCAACACGCGATCCTCGAAACTCCGACAGAGATTCGGATCAACGGTTCAGATGTGATCTTGATTTGATGGCTCAGATTACATCGATATTTTGCATATCGAGAAATCGGGATTCTTGTTGCATTGTTTCTTTGACATCTCCAACACGCGATCCTTGAAACTCCGACAGGGAGTTGGATCAATGGTCCACATAACCCCCTGAGATGGACGGTCCTCCTTCTTTCGGGATTTGTTAGCCCTCTACTCCTTGCACTTTTAAAGATCGTGCAGGTTTTCCTCAATCCAACGGTGGTCAGACCCTGCGCTCAGATCTAATGCCTGAGATCTATCCTCCTCTTCAGCATGCTCTTCTTGTCTTTATTCAGATCTGACGGCCCTCATGCTGTCGAGAATTTTGGATGGGATCCAACGATCTGAAATGCTTCTCGGACCTTCAATCATTTTGTCAATGTTGCGTTGCCTTCGATCATTCGATCTTCCTGGACTTATCTTCTATTTTCCTGTTGATCATCGTTGTTGTACTCAAGCCATCATTACTTATGTACTTGCCATCAATGACAAGCATTCACTGTCTATTAAATATTTTCCATTCGCTGTCTGTTAAATATTTTCCAACATGTCTCCAGTAGGACTTCCTAGCTTCCACGTTAGCAAGCCACGTCATCATCATGTCATCTTAATTTTACTGCTTAAGTGGGGGATTTATAGGGATATACGATGAAGTTTAACCTCACCTACATGTTGATCAATGGTCCTCATCAACCCTCGTTCCTTGTTGTCATCGGCACTTTGAACCTTCACTCATCCTAGCTGATGTTAGGTCCCAAATGACAATGTGATTAGCATCAACAGTCCAAATATGAACACCACATGAATTTATGGTTGTTGCTAGTTCTAGGATTCTTTTTATTACCATATTTACCCTCATTCTAGTGTCTCCAAGGCTCAATACTCTCGACGATATCACCCCTCAATGTAAGGTTGAGATTCATTAACCATATCGAATTAAAAACTAAGAGTCATTCCATCTCAAAGCATAGGATTTTTCATCATGGATGCAGTTTGAAAATAGGACTTAGCCAAATTTCGAGGGTTCTTTGGGGTTTTCCTTAGATTAACCATCTGATTTGGGACTTTACTACCCAGGGATTATTTCAATCCCTTCCGCAAGGTTCTACCAAAATTTATTGGCCTTCACCCTTGTTTCTGAACTGAATAAGATAATATCTCGTCTCTATTTGTAAGAATATTTACATCTCCTATGATCTTTCCTCTTTAAGGAAAGATGCTCAACAAGGATTAAGGCTCCCAAACTATACAAAGACCCTCCTAGATTCCAATAAACTTTTGTGGCCATCATTCTAAAGGAGGTCCATACCTCACTAGTTCTCCATTCATAGGTTACAATCTTCATAAGGTTATTCCCTACCTTTACCATGCCCATTGGGATTCATGAGTCCATCAGATTGATGGGGATAGGAGACATATGTAAGCCCTACAAATCTATTTGTTACATAAGCATACCCAAACTCACTTTTACAGCATGAGAACTTGCATACTATACATGGATTCATTTCAAATCATACAGTCACATCTATCCATTCAATACAACATTGATAGAGAGCATCAAATCATTATTTTCTAATGTTATTGTAACATCCTCAACATCCAGCTGGGCTATGCCACATAAAATTTTCGAACTATATACAAATAAAAACATATGCACACAGAAACTCTTCCGGAACTTTATATATATAACTTAAATCAGACAAATACATTCTGCAAATGCAAAGATTCATAAAGAATAATAATAAAAATACACATGAAACACACACAGGAAAAAACCATAAAATAAACACATACATAATAATGTAGCATGTAATTTAACACAAATTGGACACTTATCTTGGTAAAAATATCACCAACTACATGAAGACCTTCCACAAAACTCCCATCCTTAGACCACATTGCTCATCACTCTCAGTAGTAGGTCACCCCTGAGTTGGGACTAAACTCCACCCGGGTATAGGGATTCCTAACTAGGTTGATGTATCTCAGACAACAGGAAAGACTTAGTCACAGGTGCCAACTCAAACTAACAGCCAACAATCCCTCATTCCCCACATGCTTGTCCTACCCCAGGAAGTGTGCCCCTTCTCTGCTCAATATTCCTTCGTCTACCCCACTTCCTTTCTGGGGCTTCAACAACAGGCCGAACAGCAAGTCTCAGAGCCCTGTAGCTATAGTTTGGCACCTTCAGGAAATCAATTCCCAATAATTCTCTCACCTAGAGAGAAATTTCTCACGGGCTTGAAAACTCACCTCTTCAATATCCCACAAGCCTGACAACTCACTTCTTCATTCAAGCTCCTAATCTCACCAGGTACAGGTACAAGTATGGATACAGGCACATGTACGGGTATGGTACTGGTTCGGGTACAATGTAGGTACAATTATAGTAACATAAAGGTATAGGGGATAGATGACTGAGTGAGTGAATGATGATGGAATGAATGAATGAATGGATGGGAAAATGAACTAAGTCCAAACTATATGTATGCATGTTCCCAACTTGACACTTGTCATGTTGAGAGCTACTTTGGTCCACTTGTCCCCATCCTTAGAACTTTGGATAAAATAATTATTCATGCTTTATACTTTAAGGAATATTAATATAATGTTCCTTTTTGGCTTAAGCTTCCTATATTATCCCCTTATCCTTAAATTTTATCCCCACCTTTCCCTAAATAGTGGATTTTATCCCCCCATACTCTTTTATCGTGGTCGCTCTACATGCAACGATGTATTATATTAATGATGAGACATATACAAAAATAGGCTCACTAGCCTTTATCATCTAGGCTCTCTGGCCTAATTCAACACATAAGCCTCTTAGCTTATAATAATTGGCTCACCAGCCTATAAAACACAACATATACAAAAAAGGATCTTTGGCCTCAAAATCGCATGCACTTAAGTTTGTTGTGCACGGTATCCTGGAATGTGCACACTTCATCATTTTAGTGTGAATTACATGCGTGCACTATACCATGGAAGGTGCATGAAAAATGATATAAAATAGCTCACCGGCTTAAGTACATTTTCATTTACAATTCGGGGTTCAGCCTAGGGGTATTACAATCCCCTCCCCTTATTTATGCATTGTCCTCAATGCATTATATACCCTGTAACATTCAAAATATTTAAAAATCTCCAATATTTAGTTATTGGAAGCTTGTTATCCATCTGGTGATCTACTTTCCAACACCAATTTTGGTATCCATACTATAGCTGGAAGTCAATTGCTCGATTCCATAGAGCTCCTTCCGGGAATAATTCATCTCATTGTTCCATTTGAAACACCCTTATTATGGAAGCTACCATGCCATAAGCATCCTTGGGTTGCCTCCTCCTTGTTGTACTCACCCTTCCAGGCTTAGGAATCCCTTCACTGCTACATAGTCCTTCAACGATCCATATTGTCAAGGATTTCACACACAAGGAGAGCGTTAACCCATTACCAGAACCCCACCAAGGTTCTACAATTATAGGGATTTAGTTTCCTCAATAGTAGTTGTTTTTTCCCAGCATTTATGCTTTAATCAATATTATCTCATCTGCATCACACACATGTAGTTATCATGAGAGACATTATAAAAGCTCCATTTTAGAAATCAAATTAATTTTCATAAGGAATTCGACTTTTCCCAAAATATGAAATTCTATTTCATAATTTATTTATTTATATTGTTGTTGCAATAATAGGATGCAGTCTTCCTTCTGGATTTCAGCAAGCACCATGTTGAATATCATTTTTCCTGCAATGATTCTATCTTGCATACAACCAACAAATTTTCAGTATTTCATGTACATCATATTTTAATTGCAATATGTACAAAAACCTTATGCAGTGATCTTAGAATTTCCTGCACCTAGAAATAAAATAAAAATTACCAAACCATTTATTAGATAGAATGACTCATCATTCTATGCATATGTATGTTCACAATTAATAATAGTAAGTTCATTATTTCAATTTTCTGAACAGAAAATTTTATGTAGTCACTATTCTTGTGACTACCTGACTTGCAACTTTCTTGTTACAATGTCTAACAGTTCCTGAAATGTTCTCATCTCCATGAGCTAGCAACATTTTTGTCGTTAGTATTTAATTATTTCCATTCAAAAACATATATTCATGCACTCACAAAATGCATTCAGCAAATGCATTTAAGTATACAATTCTATCATGTATGAGTGCAACTCTGCCACTCACTAGCCATGAGTGAAACTCTCAATTCCTATTTATTCAATGCACCTTTGTATTGGTTTTCATAATGATCTTTATCTAAGTCATGTATCTCACCATCCATAAATTGGAAATCTGGCCAATGTCTTGACACATTCTCCACACACTTCCCATTGTCTTCACAATTACTTGGATACCTTCCTTTTTGACCTGAACACTACACCAAGAATACAATTCAGTGGTGTTTATCGGTGTTAGAAAAAAGGTTGCAGTCCAAGTTTTACTTAAATGTAGGAAGCTCATTGGGTATTTGTGTGGTATGTAACCTTTCTATATCCATACCTTTCCATATCCAACCATGTTTTGGTCTCATACATGGCTATCTTTCCTATCATCATTCATATAACAAATTCTTTTCTTTTATTTCTTTGGTTATTACCTCATAACCAAATTAACATGACATGCTACTATGTCAGTGTGTGAATTCATAACTATAACATGCATCTAGCCTTACCACACCTAGTGGTAACTTATTCATGTTAATGCACTTAAACAATACCATACTGTGTATTATAAAAACTCAATTTGGGGAAATTCTTATCTGAATTTCCCTTTGGAAATTATGTAACATAATTTCAAAAGAGAAATACTTACCTGCATGGATGCCATTAAATGAATTTAATGCTACCCGATTAGTTGATGACATTAGAATCTCTCATGCCTCTTTATCTGTCTTATAATCAACATTCCAAATTTTTGTTGCTTCCTTCCATATGCAGCGACATTATCAACAACACTTAAAAACATGCAATAATTCTCACTTTATGGTTGTCCCAACAAGCCATAACATACTCGTTGCTACAGTAATTACAACAAGTTCTTCTCCTTGTATCACCTTTCCTTGTTTATCCCATAAGTCTTCAATTTTTCCAGATTCCTGAATCTTCATGTGCTCTTCACTGTAACCAATGTGCATGATTATTTCTGACTTGAGCACTTTCTAGACAAATCTCTCTTGGTTGCCATTTCTTTTCCATCCAGATACTAAATTGATATTAACCTTTAGATTTTATTTAATTCATGGATATATCTATCCCAACTCATACTTGGATGAAGTATAATTCCAATCATGTTGTATTATAGACTTTGTATCCTCAACATCCATTTACTTTTCAGACTGAACTATTTCAACGCTTTCTTGACTAAATACTTTAGTATTTGATTTTTCTTCCACTCTTATCTTCTCCTTTCCAACTAACCTCAAACTTGGCTTGCATAGACAATATTTAGCATATTGTAAGGATGCACATATGCCTCCTTCTCTAGCTGCATAGAATTAATTAAAAGTACTTAATATTGCTTTTAATTTACCATCATAATTTCAAATGATACGTCCACCCCATGGAAATGTCACTCATGGCTCTATGCCACTTGAGATTGGTTCTTCTCATTGCATTCAAAACCATGCATAGATCCATTTTCTTCTTCATTGTTCCTTACTGACTCTCTACAGAGATTCATTTCACTTTTAAGTCTTTCTTGGCTTTGACATCTCCATGATATTGTGGAAATATCTTCAATACCTTTGGACTATATAAAAAATCCTCTACTACTCTTTCTTTCCCTCCTAGAGTGTTTTCCTGCATTCCCATTAGATTGATATCTACCTCATGATTTCTTCTTCCATTATCCTAGGATGTTCATGGACTTGCAACTACCTCATGACTTGCATAATCCTCTTCCATCATGCCGTATTGATGCACCTATGCTTCAACCGACACTCCTTACTTATTTGCACCTTCATTTCTTTACCCTTGAAGTGATGCCCTTCATACCATGCTTCTATTGCGCACTCTAATAACCATAAGGGAAGAATTACTCTATAATTTCATAGATAATCCATGGATATGTTGTACTCTTTATCCATATATGCATTAATCCTCTTTCTTTATCTGATTATTATCATTTTGATAATCAATTCATTTTATAATACATATGACTCCAATGTATTTCTTAATCCATATATTGGTTTCTTTGGGAGTGAATGTACTTTCACTAATTCATTCACTACATGATCTATTCCTTTTCCTATATTCCATTGAGTACTTGAATAACATGAGTGGACTTCCTGTAGTGGCTTCCCAAGACTTTATGGCTGCACCCAGATTCATACCTTAACATTTTGTAGTCTTTTCTTTTGATCATCTTATGAAATATTTTTTTCATAACACTCTTTATTTGAGTACCTATGCTTATATTTAACTAAATTTGCACCTTATCACCTCTTAATAACTAAAAATGTTTGACTCTACAAAAATGTGCAACCAATAAAAAAATTTACGCTAAATAATTTAACAAATTTATGAAATTATGTACAATTTTGTTCCAATAATGCATCATATTTCCTTCTTCCGCTCTCCTGTGAAAATTAACAATTATGGGTGGATAATTGGACTCCTATATCCAAGACATTTCTAAAGATTGATCCCTTTCTCAATTATGAGTCTTGAGCAGAAAGTTATGGTCATTTGAAAATTGTCCAATAATTTTTCTGTTCATACTTCAACTTGGTCCAAATATGCGTTGTAATTATGCATTTTTGCACCTACTCCATTGGAGTTTTTGTAAGAGATCAATTATTTTTCTTCATATAAATATTTTGGATAGTCTATCTAAATTTACACATCTTTTTGGATTCTGGGCTACTAGTTACAACCTGTTGAAGTTGTTGGAATATTGGTTGTTGTCATTGATGTCAACCCTAGTCATGGGTTTTGGACCGCAAGATTGATGAAGGTATTTGGACATGAAGGAAAATGCACATGCATATACAACACCCATGGATGGATAGTATACATCATGTTGTTTCTAGTGGTATGTGGCACGTCACGTGGATCTTCATGGTTGAGGAGAAATGGATTTTTGAAGATGACAAAGTGAATTGAAGAAGGAAGTACATGNAGTGACATGAATGGTATAAATAAATATCATTCTACATTCATTTGATACACAAGTCGAATTTCAGAGGAAATTAGAAGTAAAGAAGGTCGGATTTCAAGGGAGGATGAAGTCTTTTGGTGATGTGTTCTAAGGTATGTTATTTTCAGGTCATCTTACCATTTTTCCTATAACTTTTTTTTCTAGAACGATTCATATGGTGAAATTTATATGGTATTGAGAAGACATATCAAGGTACCTATGGTAAAAATTTCAACTCTTGATTCGCTATAATTATGTAGATACACTCTATGGAAGATAGGGTTTGTGACCAGTCCTGAAGCTAGTCAATAAACAGGTGTTCTGGGTAAAACAATCATAACGTATTCATAGAGAATCCAAATGAAGTGGGAAAAATTTCATTGGAAATAGTACGGACTTTAGTTTCTTGTGTCCTAGTTTCATAATCGGATGCTAAATATTGAGCGTGGGGCATTCTGTGCAAGTTCACTCTCCTGGATAAACCAAAATTGAATAAAGTCTACCAGTCTTTCTATAACTTCCTTTTGGGGAGGATTAAAGGAGTGAAACTTGGAGGAGTTTCAGAGAATACATTAATTAATGTTATCTACAGGATCATAGTACTCCAAGAATTGAATAATTGTAGAAATTGAAGAAGTCTCAGGAAGCATTATCAGGTTCTATGTGATGATTGGTTGATGGTGATGATTTAATGTGAAGTTTTATTATCTCTCATATATTCTTGGGTGTAAGTAAGGGGAAAGGATGGAGAGTTAAACTCTCTCTTGATATTGGATGATTGTATATTCCTCTTGGAGGTTTATCCCTCCCTTTACATTTGGAATCTATAGCTACCTTTGGAAGTCATTACTTCCCTTGAACAATAACTATTGATTATTTCTCATATATTGTGCATGGTGTATTGTGGTGTATTGGTGTAACTCTTATACTATTTTTCATTGATCATTGGATATAATTGAATGGTTTAAGTATAATTTGAAAAAGGTTTTAAATTGTACTTGATACTGATTCACCCCCCTCTCAGTATCAACAGAAGTCCTAGGCTAATTAGTGTTTTTTGTATGGAACACTACATGTACCTTCTGTGTTGTATTAAACATTTTTAACATGCCTATAATTTTAGTTCATCTATAGGAATGTTTTCTATGGTTCAATATCTTTCCATAGACTACTCATGTGCCTCAATCTGATTCTAGAGTAGAAAGTTATGGCCCTTCGAAGTTAGTTGGGTCTTAAATTTACCCTCCACTGTTTGTCCAGTAACTTCCTCATAAAATCTTTGTTTGACGAACGGTTTACGTGATTAGAAAGATTTCTTCGAGATATTTCATTTGAGTTGTAGATAAAAAGTGTGCCAAGGTACACTATGTTCTTTGGGTTTTTGAGTAGCTAAAAAAACTATTTAGGGCCTCAAAAATGCGCTGCAAAAAGATGACCTTCAAACAGTAAAAATGTCGCAAAAATTCACTGGTTTTTTGTTGTTGCTTGCACAAATTTGAACATTTACACCCATATTTAGCATGCACAACAACACCATAAGGTAGTTCATTCTCCACGCATCTATAACCAATGTGGATCACTTCTTTATCGTGCCAATAACTGGTGCTCACTACTTTTGTGTCGCGCCCCAATATCCACCGCGCACAATTTTGGTTCATGCACTAATACCTGTTGCGTGAAATTTTTGTGTTGTGTGCTAATATTTCAAACTCATTTCACTCTACGCACTGTACCATGCCAAATTTTAGTACACCCCCACCGCTCACCAGTACTCTACGCACACCATTAATTAAATTGCCACATGACAGCATATACCTACATTGCAAGTGCACCAACAAGATTCCTCTGCGCTCTGTCAATATTGCGCATACCACGTGCACCATTATTATGCATGTGCACACCATGTGTGCCAGTATTATTCATGTGCCACTCAATCTGCACCACACAATGCTAAATTTAGTGCGCACACCTGTGCACCAATATTTTCTGTGCATTACCACTTTGCACCGTGGAACACCAAATTTAAGTGCGCACACCTGTGCACCAATATTTTCCTTGCATTGCCACTCTGCACCATGCAACGCCAAATTTAAGTGCACACACCCACACACCAATATTTTCCGTTCATTTCCACTCTGCATCGTGTAGTGACAAATTTTAGCATGCGTAGCTATGCACCCTTATTTTCCACACATCACAAGATTTTCACTGTGCATCATGCATTTTTAGTGCACACACCTACACACATTCATTTTTTTATGCGCATCAATTCCTCATGAATTTCATTGTAGAAATTGGGGCTTTTTTCCAAACGTTTTCCCAATTTTTACCATAAGCATGCTGCAACTATGAAATTTGTTCAATTTCACCCCGATAACACCAATTCAACCTCTGCAAAAACAAATTGTTGTTGGTTGCATTCCTGAAACAATTGTTTCCCAAACTCAATTCACAAATTGAGAATTTTAATCAACTAATATCGCTCCATCTGTCATGGCTTCCCCGTAACTTCAAATTCGACCAATTCCAGGTCTGAATTTGCTAGTACAGATATTAAATTAAGAATATCTCACTATTTGGCCTAATTTTTCAAATTTCCCATGAATTTAATGACAGAAATTGGGGATTTTTCCCAATTCCACACAATTGCTTCTAATTTTTACCATGGACACTCAGTAACTTCAAATTTGGCCACTTTGAAATCAATTCTCTATGAAATTTTTCTTCAATTCAACTTTCTCGGCCCATCCAGGCTCAGTGTTGAAAACTGGAGCTCTGATACCATATTGTAACATCCCCAACATCCAACTGGGCTATGCCACATAAAATGTTCAAACTATATACAAATAAAAACGTATGAATACATAAAATATTATGGAAATTTATATATATAACTTAAATCAGACAAATATATTCTGCAAATGCACATATTCATACAGAATAATAATAATAATACACATGCAACACACACACAAGAAAAACCCATAAAATAAATGCATACATAATAATGCAGCATGTAATTTAACACAAATTGGACACTTATCTTGGTAATAATATCACCAACTATGTGAAAACGTTCCATGAACCACCCATAATTAGACCATGTTGCTCATCACTCTTAGCAGTGGGTCACCCTCGAGCTGGGACTAAACTCCACCTGGGTAAATGGATTCCTAACCAGGCTAATGTATCTCAGACAACAGGAAAGACTTCATCACAGGTGCCAACTCAAACTAACATCCAACAATCCCTCATTCCCCAAATGCATGTCCCACCCCAGGAATTGTGCCCCTTCTCTTCTCAACAGTCCTTCGGTTTCCCCACTTCCTTTCTGGGGTTTCAACAATAGGTTGAACAGGAAGTCTCAGAGCCTTGTAGCTACAGTTTGGCACCTTAGGGAAATCAATTCCCAACAATTCTCTTACCTAGAGAGAAATTCATAGGCCTAACAACGCACCTCTTCAATATCTCACAGGCTCACCAGGTATAGGTATAGTTACGAGGACATGTATAGGTATGGATAGAGGCATAGGTATGGGTATGGTATTGGTTCGGGTACGGTGCAAGTACAATGATAGTAACAGAAAGGTACGGGGTATAGTTGAATGAGTGAGTGAATGATGATGGAATGGATGAATTAATGGATGGGAAAATGAACTAATTCCAAACTATATGTATGCATGTTCCCAACTTGACACTTGTCATGTTGAGAGCTACTTTGGTCCACTTGTCCCCATCCTTAGAACTTAGGATAAAATAATTATCCATGCTTTATACCTTAAGGAATATTAATATAATATTCCTTTTTGGCTTAAGCTCCCTAAGTTATCCCCTTATCCTTAAATTTTATCCCCCCCTTTCCCTAACTAGTGGAGTTTAGTCCCCCATACTATTTTATCATGTACGGTCTACACATAGTGATGTATTATATTAATGATGAGACATATACAAAAATAGGCTCATTTGACTTTAGCATCTGGGCTCTCTGGCCTAATTCAACACATAATCCTCCTAGCTTATAATAACTGGCTCACCAGCCTATAAAACACAACATATACACAAAAGTCTATATGGCCTCAAAATCATGCACAATTAAGTTTGTTGTGCGCAGTATTCTAGAATGTGCACACTTCATCATTTTAGTGCAAAGTACATGTGTGCACTATACCATGGAAGGTGCATGCAAAATAATATAAAACAAATCACTAGCATAAGTACATTTGCATTTACAATTTGGGGTTCAGCCTAGGGGTATTACAGTTATTCAAGCACATCAACTTGCAATAAGAACAACCAATATATTCATTAAACAAGCATAAACATCCATTCCTAAAATTTATATACTTAGTCCATTCTCTTTATTCATTATATTGAATGAATATATACTTATCTAGAAACTGGAAAATACTGGAAATTGTTAAAGGGTGTTCCACTTTCCACCCAACCATATGCACAACTACACTATCTATTTATACAGCTATCCACCCCCTATCTAGAGTATGATTCCATGAGAGGTGTTTCTTCTTCTACTCAGCAAATCACGAGGGACGAAAGTCACTCTCCTTCTCCCAAAGGAACTTGGAAACCCAGTCTCCAATCCACCAAACAAGGGGTCTGCTGAGATTTCTCACTCAACCACTAAAACTTCTACAACCTCATTTATCAACGTGATATGAAGACACTACCAAAATAGTTCTTGTATCCATAACAATTCCTTTTCCACTTGTTATTTTTTTTATATCAATCAAAGAAATCTCACACGATACTCTTTGGCATAATTGGTCTCTCCACCCAACTGTGCACAATTGTTATCCTCCACATCCTTGTGCCCACAATTTTTCATCTTTTCTTTCCTTCCTCAACAAGATTTCATGGGTCAAATCAAGAAACTTCTAGATGGGTACTCTTCCCATCCTATCATTGATTCTTAAGGAAGAATCCCCAACTACCATCTTGAATGGTAAATAAATTATTTAGGACATAGGAGATTTCTAGGTCTGAGCATTTCAAATTCAGTAGTGTACTTCCTAACAAGGTCATCTCAACCAGTGATGGTTCCCCTTACCATTCCCTCTCACGGCATCATCTCTGTATAAGCGACACCTTTAGTAGTTATTCAGAAATTTTCCTTTTTATATTAACAAAAGAAATATGCATACATCAAATTATTTATACATGGTTGATTATCTTTCAAACTTCATGCATCATAAGCCTATCCATAGTTTTGGAAATAATAAAAATTATAATTACAAGCTAAGGAAACAAGGGTATTACACACTTGCCTTGGTGAATAAGTTGTCCTAATTTGACAACTTAATAGAGTTGTTGTTAGGTATATAGAGAGTTAGTGGGGGGTTGGAGGGCCCATAGTGATAATAGTGGAGGCCACTCAATGTAAGGTGGACTAGATCCACTATATTATTAAATAAGACCCACTATGGTAGTTAGATATAATAAATGTAAGAGGAATTACTAGAAGGTTCTACTTATAGAGGGTTACTCTTCTAGAATGATTTTAGGTTTTTGGTAGCACTATATAAATGGGTTCAATAAATGTAATGGGATATTAAGAGAAGTATTTTATTGTGAATGGTACCTCAATAGGAGGATTCCCCCTCGAAGAGGCAAGTGAACTGGAGAGGATCCCTTCCATAATAGGATCCATTGTATGGTGTTTCCCTACCTCAATGGTTTTCTTATAATAACAGTGTGTTTATTATATATTG
Source organism: Picea mariana (assembly GCA_032191745.1). NCBI lineage: Eukaryota > Viridiplantae > Streptophyta > Pinopsida > Pinales > Pinaceae > Picea > Picea mariana. The sequence continues at coordinate 7,173 of JASDQU011246816.1, read as the reverse complement.
TTCTCTGAATATTGGTGGTGTTTTTGTATTCAATTCTTTGGTTCATAACAATTGGTATCATAGAAATTTCCTTGGCAAGAATTGTGGGCAATTTGTTTTTCTATTTTTGCAGTTTATTTTTGAAAAAACCAAAGAGGGATGCGACATTCTGGATTATTTATGTGTATTTCTATGAAGAATTTGCAGAAAATAGTTTTATATCTGAGTTCCTCTCTGAAAAAAAAACCAATCAAAAACAAAATCAACTGAAATGGATTCCGGAAAGTAAAGTTATTTAAGTTTTAAAATCTGCAATTTTTCAGGGTTTTTTTGCAGAGGACGACACGGTTTTTTTATTTCTATAGAACCTGGAGGTTGAATTTGCTAAAAGAAATTAAATATATGAGTTACTCTTTCAAAAATAGTTGATTTCAAAAATAAAATCACCCAAATCAAATCTCTTGACGTGAATATATCGTTTATTTAAAATCAATCATTTTTTGGGTTTTTTTGTGACGAAAACAAGATTGTAGAGTTCATAACTTTCCACAAAGTGTTCAGATTGCTACCAGATAAATTCCATTCAATATATTATTTTAATATTTTAATATTTTTACATTATATGTGGTTTTTCTAATGGATATTCACTCTCAACTCATGGAAATTCTACGAAAGATTGAAGCCCTCAAAGCCAATATGCATGACCACCTTCAAGGCATCAAGGCTAGTATACACGACCACACAAACATTTATCACAATAGTCAACGGTCATTGGCTCTCATACAAGATGGATATCTTATGGAATTCATTGGGGATGAATATAATCAAGAAGTATATGTTTAGTATAATTTTGAGGCCGATTGTGATGCTTGGTATATGGATAGTTCTCATTTTTGGGATGACAACCACTTTCATACTTTATTTGATGACTCTACTCCACCTTTTGTAGAGAACCTCAATGTGAAAAATCCAGAGCCAATAATGATTACTAGTGTCCATCTTGCATATTCTACAATGGTATTATTCTTTCTAGATTCAGCTATGACCCTTTCCCACTATGTGGATGGCTCTTCTTATTTAGATCCACATGACAGGTGTTAGTATTTGGAGCATCATTTTCAGTTGGTTATTGGGTTTTGATACCTTATGCATGGATTTCACATGAGAACTCAGACTTGGGACCCTGGTTTACAATGGTAGTTGGACTACTTCAGCATGGTGGCTTTCATTTTTACATGGAACCCTCGTTCTCTAGTCTACTTCAGCACTATGGTCCACACTTGATCTAGATTTTATGAGTAGAATGAAATGAATACAGATTATTATCAAAATATGATTAATACAGAATAATAGATATACAGTAAAATTGGTTTCTATTCAATAAGGAAATAAGATGGAATTGTAAAATGCAGCGGAAAACAAGCTTTCTAGAAATAATGGTGGCTTATCTCTGAGAAGAGATGTGATGGCTACGCTCATTCGCCAGAAGATGATTACAATGATGCTCTCAAGGCATTTTTTACAATAAACATGAACTTAAAAAACCCTAGACATCCAAAAACCTAACCCTAGGAGATGAAGCGCCAAAAGTCATGTGGGCCCCATTTGGGTAAGTTAGTACATCAACTTCCTGGGGTCGTAACCTTTGCATACGATCTTAGTTTTAGGAACATGATAGCCCATTGGAAAGGTCTATCCGAGGAATGCACATTTTCCGTATGGTGATCCCTATACATTCTGACTGTGGCGAGCCCTAAAAACATTGTTTAGGGCCTCAAAATGGCCCCGGAAGTCAGGGACCTGAAAACTAGGAAAAATGTCGAACTAGAAAAATGCCAAAATGAGCCAGTTGGAATAGGTGGGAAGCCACCAAATCCATCGGGATCAACACTTATCGATGAGACCCTATTATATGGTAGTACACCCTCAAAATTGTTGATGATTAAAGTTGCATGAGACATCCTATAGGACACATACCTTAGAGAGATCCCCTAAGTTGTGTATGTGTTTCTTATCTGAGACAGAACTAGAACGTTGTGCTGACCTCCTCCGTGCGGAGAGTTGATATGAAACTCCAGATGATTCTCCTATGTAACGCAGTGAGAAAGAAGATCTGTTGAGTTGGATGTGCATGTGGATGAGCACATGTGAACATGTGAAAGGCCATGAGTTGGGTGCATCATTCTGAGACAGAGATGAAATGATATATTAGCCTCCTCTGAGTAGATATTTGAGATGATGAACTCCATATGACTCTTGTATGTAATGTAGTGAGAAATAAGATCTGTTGATTTGGATGTGCCTGTGGATGAGCGTAGGTGAACATGATCCTAGTGGTTGAGAACTAGTGAGTGTGGTTCTCCTATGAGACACAATGAGATAGAGATATGGACATACCTGTGGTGGATGTACCCCTAGTGGTTGAGCACTATTGGTTATATTAGATCCCTTTCTATATTTTTCAAGAGTCAGACTTACCTGTAACCATATTTGTAATGTACAGGTCGGCCCCACCTTAATGTAAAAGATAATTAATATGGTAATTATTAATTATGTTGTGAGTTATTGAGGTCAGACCTATTTTTCCAATACACAACTATGTTGATAGGTTTAGTCTAATATAAGTAAAGGTAAATTCCCCATTGAGGAAACATATCTTAAGTATGAGTTTGGAAATTTCAGCAAGCACTTATTCTTGGGAAAAGTGTGCACCTCTCTTGGGTGCTAGTCTTATAAGGTTTATGAGCACGTTTTTTTGTGCTAGGTGTTTATGGTGGTGAAGGTATTTCTCTTGAAGAATATAACAAATTATTGGTTGGGTTTTCTTCCCTTGTTGAGAAGGGTTTCCCATGATACTTCTTGTGTACTTGTGCATGGTGTTTCTTCTTGTGATGTTGGTTGCTGCAACATATTATTTATGGTTTAAGTAAAATGATAAAATGGAATGAAATTCATGATTAAGACTTGATTATTGAAAAATAAACATGGTATCAGAGAATATCTCTTGAAGAACCCATTGCACAAACATTTTTCACCCATCTTCTCTCTCATGCAAAATTGTACGACCCTCCTAGGGTTTCCAGAAATTTCGTACGACCTACCTTTATGAGAGTTTTTAGCACTTGGAACTTGAACGTTGGGGATAAAAAGAGAATAGGAGTGTATGGTCTCCTTCATCGCACCTCCAGAAAGCTTCAGATTGAAATTTTGAGCATTTTGACTTTTTGGCCCTAGGGTTTCCAGGGTTTCGTTAATTTCTGCAGAAAATTCAGAATTAGGGTTTCTGAAACTCTTTGAAGGATATATTCAACTCACTAGTGTTATCCTATATTTCAAAGGATTATTTTTGGCATTCATAATTCCAACAAAACCTAAAAGTGCTAGCGTAGCCTATCCTTTAGGTTTTCTATACTAGTTGACAAGGGTTTGTGAAGAATCCAAAATTATGATGAACATAATCATGATGGAAGACAAGCTTGATGATTCAAGAAAAATCAATTTCTGGAAGTCAAGACCTCAAGGAGATGAATACATCAACATCTCATCACTCTCAGGTATGGTCCCTACCAATGATAATACTTGGTTAATTAACAGTGGTGCCTCCAGGCACATGACCGGTTTTAGATATCACCTAACAAATTTTGTTGAGAAAGAGACACATCTACATGTCCTTGGAGATGATTATAGATATAATGTGAAAGGGGTTGGAAATTATACCTTCCAACTAGATTCAGATATGTAGCTTCAATTAAAAGAAGTACTATATGTACCTGGAATGAAGAGGAACCTTTTCTCCATTTTTGCCTTGGAAGACAAAGACTACAAGGTTACCTTCTCAGAAGGAAGATTCCTTTCATGGCACAAAAACTCATGTATAAATTCTGCCAAGGTAATTGGTGTCCAAGAAAACAACTTGTATAGATTAACCATTAGACCAGTCTAGGCCCTACTACATGACACTATCATCTTGAGTGAGCTATGTCATAGAAGACTTACTCACATTCATTATAGATCTCTCCAAGATCTAGGGAAAATGGTAATAGATCTTCCAGAGATACAGATTTGACATAAAAGTGTTTGCAAAGGTTGTGCTCTTGGAAAAAAATGTTAAAGGATCCTTCTCAAGCAGTGAAAACAGATCCAAGGAAATCTTGGACTTGATAAATTTAGATGTGTGTGGGACAATTACTATTGCATCTCTGAATGGGTACTTGTACTATGTACTCTTCATAGATGATCACTCTCAGAAAACTTGGATTTACTTCCTAAAGAGAAAATATGGAGTCCTTGCAAAATTTCAAGAATTCAAAGCCCAGGTTGAGAACTCGACTGGAAGAAATATCAAGGTACTAAGATCAGATAATGTAGGAGAATATACCTCCAAAGATTTTAGCAACTTATATATTAAAGCAGGTATCAAGAGGGAGTTCATAGTTTCTTACAACCCTCAACAAAATGGGGTTGCAGAGAGGAAAAACAAAACTATCATCGAGGCAACCAAAGCAATGATACATGATTAGAGTCTACCTATGAATCTATGGGCCGAAGCATGCATGACAATAATGTATGTTCAAAACATAAGTCCTCATCAGATATTGAAGAACATTAATCTAGAAGAATCCTTCATCGGAGTGAAGCATGAGATTGGACACTTTAGAATATTTGGGTGTCCAGTATATTTTCATGTACCCAAAGAGAATAGATCCAAACTAGACCCTTCAAGGAGAAAGGGCACATTTGTAGGATATAGTGAATCCTCAAAGGAATATCGGATCTACATTCTTGGTCAAAGACAGATTGAAATAAGTAGAGATTTTACTTTTGAAAAATAAATAGCCTTCCAAAGATCCATAAAATCTCATATGGAAATTGATAGTGAGACAATTCCTTCTCCCCCTTCAGCAGTTCAAATGGAGAAAGATATTATTCCAGTTGATCTAGTTGCTCCAGTTGATACAATTGTTCCGGATGCTCTAGTTTCTCCAATTGACATGCCCAAAGATATTACATTTGGACATAAAAGGCCTACTTGGGCCCGACAAACTATATAGAAAGAAAAAGGACATAAATCACATCAAGGAACAACCAGAGAGAGAAAGAGACCAAAGATATTCTCAAGCTATCTTTCAGCCATGACCCACATCATTGAATCTGAGCCATCTTGTCTTGGAGAAGATTCAGGTGAACAAGTATGGCAAGATGCCATGACAGAAGAATATCAGTCTATATTGAAAAATGATGTATGGGATATTGTTCCAAGACTAGAGGGAAACTCTGTAGTGACTTCCAAATGGATTTATAAAATCAAAAATGTAGCTAACGGAAGCATCGAGACATACAAAGTGAGATTTGTAGCCAAAGGGTTCTCGCAAGTAAAGGGAGTTGACTATGATGAGACTTTTTATCCAATAGCCCGATACACTTCCATTTGTTCTATCATTTCACTAGTTGCTTCCATGGGTTGGAAGCTACATCAGATGGATGTAAAGACAACCTTTCTCAATGGTGAAATTGAGGAAGAATTTTATATCAATCAGTCAGAAGGATTCGTTATACACAATGAAAGATATCATGTGTGAAGGTTGAACAAAGCCCTATATGGACTAAAGCAAGCACCACATGCCTTGTACGAGAAAATGAATGGATTTCTGATGATTTTGGGTTTCAACAATGATCTAAAAATGAAGAAGACTTGTATTCTTGAAAATATTTGCAAGTTAAATTTATGTGTTAAAATGAAAATGGATCAACTTTGCAACACAACTTTAATAGGATTTACTCATTCAAGATGCATATAAACAACAGCAAAATCAGTGAACATAAAACACATAACACAACAAATGATAAAGGAGTTCACCCCTCTCTTGGGCTACATCTCCTGGTCTAGCTTCCAATGGATCATTTGTATTATTTTCTCAAAGTGATCAAAAATGTGCTTTACAATGCTCAAAATGCCAAATAGACTACTCCAATGGCTTCAGAACGTCCAAAAACCCCTAGCTGGGCTTTTTTGGAACCTCGTTTGGCCAAAAATTGAAGAAGATAGGCTTCCTGGAAGTCCCCCCTTCAAGCTTGCAGTCTCTGCATCTACAAAATGCACCCTTGTTGGCTCAACCTAGCCCACACACATTTTAAAGCGTAAAAACTTGGCACCGGGCGCAACCGTGTGAACCGTGCAAACTGTAGGATGGTTATGGGCGCACCTAGACCCTAACTGTCAAGGGCAAGGTCATATGACCCATGTGACCGCGCGTTTAAAAGTAAGGGCCGTAACCGTTTGAACCAAATTCAAACCAATGCATACTCACGCGCGTTCAATAGTCATATGGAAACAAGCATGGGACCACGGCCATAGAAAAAGGGCTATGTTAAAACATATGCCCGCACCTGTGGTCATATTACAACACAACATACGACCGGGGTTTAGTTTTAAATGTGCGCACAAAGGGTTTAAACCATGGCCATATTACAATACACATAACCACGGGCTGGGGCTAGGCCCCAGCCCAACCCCTCGCCCATACATACAACATTTCAATTTAAATGTAATCTGCACCATATAGTGTTAAGAAACACTATGGTGGTGCATTGGTTGGTGGTCTTTGCCAAAGCTTTGCATGCAGGTGGAGGTCATGGGGTCGATTCCGGTGGACTCCAAATAAATTTTAAACCAATAAATGGGGGACACATGGCGGCCATTGATTGGGCCACATGTCACCATTCTATTCACTACAATAAGCCATGTCACCTACCAACTGTGCAAATAGCTGCCTGCCACATGTCATACAGCCTGTCACGACAGCATCCATACGGATTGTACGGACTGTACAGTCAGCACCCCTTTTTTTTGCTTGTTTGCCATTTTGAACAGAATGTGATATCTCTCACTCCCGATGTTTGTTTGAACCCAAATGAGTTGTGTTGGGTTTGTAACGATGAGGCCTACGCTCTCGTTCAATTTGAAGTGATTCTGAGCACTTTGAATTTTTGAGCAAAATTTGATCCCCTGATCACACCTCCCCATTGAAAAGATTTTGGACCTCCAAAAGACTATTTTCAGTCTATCTAAAGATGAGGGTATAGTTCCCTCACTCTTCCAACCTTAATCCAATTTTCTTTGCCTGGATTTGTACCTTTAAGACCAACTCGAAGATACTCCACATTTCCTCGTTTTGAAGTTTGCATTCTCCTGTC